>JAMPIV010017231.1:0-55000 GCA_024509875.1 Oreohelix idahoensis | reverse complement strand
TTTTTTTTTTTTTTTTTTTTTTTTTTTTTTTTTTTTTTTTTTTTTTTTTTTTTTTTTTTTTTTTTTTTTTTTTTTTTTTTTTTTTTTTTTTTTTTTTTTTTTTTTTTTTTTTTTTTTTTTTTTTTTTTTTTTTTTTTTTTTTTTTTTTTTTTTTTTTTTTTTTTTTTTTTTTTTAAGTTTTTTTTTTTTTTTTTTTTTTTTTTTTTTTTTTTTTTTTTTTTTTTTTTTTTTTTTTATTTTTTTTCTTTCTATATTTTTTTTTTTTTTTTTTTTTTTTTTTTTTTTTTTTTTTTTTTTTTTTTTTTTTTTTTTTTTTTTTTTTTTTTTTTTTTTTTTTTTTTTTTTTTTTTTTTTTTTTTTTTTTTTTTTTTTTTTTTTTTTTTTTTTTTTTTTTTTTTTTTTTTTTTTTTTTTTTTTTTTTTTTTTTTTTTTTTTTTTTTTTTTTTTTTTTTTTTTTTTTTTTTTTTTTTTTTTTTTTTTTTTTTTTTTTTTTTTTTTTTTTTTTTTTTTTTTTTTTTTTTTTTTTTTTTTTTTTTTTTTTTTTTTTTTTTTTTTTTTTTTTTTTTTTTTTTTTTTTTTTTTTTTTTTTTTTTTTTTTTTTTTTTTTTTTTTTTTTTTTTTTTTTTTTTTTTTTTTTTTTTTTTTTTTTTTTTTTTTTTTTTTTTTTTTTTTTTTTTTTTTTTTTTTTTTTTTTTTTTTTTTTTTTTTTTTTTTTTTTTTTTTTTTTTTTTTTTTTTTTTTTTTTTTTTTTTTTTTTTTTTTTTTTTTTTTTTTTTTTTTTTTTTTTTTTTTTTTTTTTTTTTTTTTTTTTTTTTTTTTTTTTTTTTTTTTTTTTTTTTTTTTTTTTTTTTTTTTTTTTTTTTTTTTTTTTTTTTTTTTTTTTTTTTTTTTTTTTTTTTTTTTTTTTTTTTTTTTTTTTTTTTTTTTTTTTTTTTTTTTTTTTTTTTTTTTTTTTTTTTTTTTTTTTTTTTTTTTTTTTTTTTTTTTTTTTTTTTTTTTTTTTTTTTTTTTTTTTTTTTTTTTTTTTTTTTTTTTTTTTTTTTTTTTTTTTTTTTTTTTTTTTTTTTTTTTTTTTTTTTTTTTTTTTTTTTTTTTTTTTTTTTTTTTTTTTTTTTTTTTTTTTTTTTTTTTTTTTTTTTTTTTTTTTTTTTTTTTTTTTTTTTTTTTTTTTTTTTTTTTTTTTTTTTTTTTTTTTTTTTTTTTTTTTTTTTTTTTTTTTTTTTTTTTTTTTTTTTTTTTTTTTTTTTTTTTTTTTTTTTTTTTTTTTTTTTTTTTTTTTTTTTTTTTTTTTTTTTTTTTTTTTTTTTTTTTTTTTTTTTTTTTTTTTTTTTTTTTTTTTTTTTTTTTTTTTTTTTTTTTTTTTTTTTTTTTTTTTTTTTTTTTTTTTTTTTTTTTTTTTTTTTTTTTTTTTTTTTTTTTTTTTTTTTTTTTTTTTTTTTTTTTTTTTTTTTTTTTTTTTTTTTTTTTTTTTTTTTTTTTTTTTTTTTTTTTTTTTTTTTTTTTTTTTTTTTTTTTTTTTTTTTTTTTTTTTTTTTTTTTTTTTTTTTTTTTTTTTTTTTTTTTTTTTTTTTTTTTTTTTTTTTTTTTTTTTTTTTTTTTTTTTTTTTTTTTTTTTTTTTTTTTTTTTTTTTTTTTTTTTTTTTTTTTTTTTTTTTTTTTTTTTTTTTTTTTTTTTTTTTTTTTTTTTTTTTTTTTTTTTTTTTTTTTTTTTTTTTTTTTTTTTTTTTTTTTTTTTTTTTTTTTTTTTTTTTTTTTTTTTTTTTTTTTTTTTTTTTTTTTTTTTTTTTTTTTTTTTTTTTTTTTTTTATATGTATGTATATATACATATATGTATGTATATATACATATATGTATGTATATATACATATATGTATGTATATATACATATATGTATGTATATATACATATATGTATGTATATATGAGGAAAATGTAAACAGACCTGACACAGAAGATATAGTCTATATAGAAAATAGAGGAACATGATTATCCAGTCCTGACAACATGACACTTTCTGATGATATATCGGATGCTTGCTTGAATTCTTATCTCCCAAAGTATTTATTCTGTGATTCTTTACATGTCTGCACCAGTGATATTTCAAACCTTGTTTCTGATTGTATATATTTTATATTTGTGTCGGAGATGAAATCTTGAGAAGTTGGACATCTCTTATTTTCACTGCTTACAATGTAATTGAAGTTATTTTTATAACTTTCGTGAGATGAAATTTTTGTATTCTTGTCCATACATTGTTTTTACACAAACTTCTTCATCATGGTAAGTCAGTTTCGGTGTTAAATTTTATACTGACACTCATTATTATAATTAGTTCATTTATGTTTACTGTGTATTTTATCTGTGGGTTTTTTTTTAAAATACTACTAAACTTTTAGTTTTATATTTATTAGTCACTATGACTTTTATTATCTATTTATTTGTCACTATGACTTTTATTATCTATTTATTACTGTCACTATGACTTTTATTATCTATTTATTACTGTCACTATGACCATGATAAGTTATTTGAATTTCAGTTTTTATGATAGCTCATTGTTTGCCACTGTTTTCATAAGTCATTCTAATGTTTTAACATCGACATCCGTATATTAGTGTCATAGCCATCATATATAAATTAATTCTTCATAGTATTAGGTTCCATTCTGTGCAATATAAATACAGTCTGTCTTAGCATAATGAAATTTTGTAAACTTATGCTTTCAAAGTTTTAAAAAATGTGATAATTCAGTGTAAAAGGATTACACCTTTGGAATTTTATATTTCTGTGAGAACCAGTTATCAGAATTTTTTTTTTTTTTTTAAACGTAGAAAATGAGCTTTTCACTTCTCATAATATGTTCTCTTTAATATACAATTAAGTACTTCCTTCTAAATTTCTTTTATTTATTTCTTTTTGTTTTTATTTTTGGCCCTTTAGAGGTAGATTTATTTGAAGCTAGTTTGGTAATTTTTTCCCTTCCAGAATTTATAGCGGTTATAAAGAAATTCCGTTATAAATTCTGGAAGGGAACAAATTACTAAACTAGCTTCAAATAAATCTACCTGTAAAGGGCCGAAAATAAAAACAAAAAGAAATAAATTTAGAAGGAAGTACTTAATTGTTGCCCTACAAGACGCCACTAGGCGTGATGGCCACTGACTGCTTTGACGGTCGGCGGCTAAGGATCAAAGAAGAAGAAGAATAAAGAGATTAGCCTATAAAATGCTAATATCTCTCATCATCATTTTGTTTATTTCACTTCTTATAGAACATGCAGCCACCACTGCGGCAGGTCCATGTAGGACGCCTACACTAAACATCAACATGCTTTAGCAGAAGTGTTTTCTGTAGCAGTTTGTTTTATATGATGAGGTTGCTAGCCTCGTGCACAATTTCATATTAGCTGCCTTGTATGACGTGCCTAAGGGAGCAGTAGTTCTTTTCTTTCTTTGTCTCATTAGATACCCCCGAAAGAGCCGCGCTGGTGTAATGGTTACCACACTGCGCTGGCGATCGGGTGATCCAGGTTCAAGCCTGGGCGAGGACATTTGAACGAGTGTCATCGACCGGGACTTGGACTGGTTTAATTCGAGCCCTGGCGAAGACATTTGAAGGAGTGTTGTCGACCAGGGACTGGCAGCTCCTGAGCCGACCCAGCTCTAATGGGTACCCTATGAAGACGGCAAGTATCTGCTTGAATGGCAAGTGGACACCTGTCAGTGTACAGGGAAAAAAATGGATACTCACATAAAAATCAGTCTCAGGTTAGATATACTAACTGGAGATTCTTGCCTCGAGTAATAGCAGGCATACGTTTAAAAAAAAAAAATACCCCCGGGAACTAAGCGGGGAAATTTACAGACTGTAATTATTATCTACCTTGAATGCCCAGGAACAATTTTGTAGATTTAAGCAGATACAAAATTAGAGTTTTTAATGTTGTTTTTAAATTTTCTTTTTCATATATGAATATTATTGATTTCTATCTCTGAGATTTGGACAGCTGCTGTGAGATTTCATTCAGTGTTCATAAATACTCATATTCAGAATGTCTTTATCTGATCTTATCACTGAAAACACTTTCATGTTGTTTCTGCAGAACATGGCAAGAAGGAAACAATAAAGATGAACAAAACATATTGTTTGTTTCTCTTTGGTCCATGATATTCAAGATAAGAGGGTTTGTGAAAATACTGACAATTCTGTACTAAATATGGTACTCTGATTATCTGGGTATACTCAGCTCACCTTAATTTTTTTGTCCTTGAGGTGTTTGTGTACTTTTTGCAAGGCACACTGTTTCAGCCATAGCCAAAAGTCTTTCATTTATAACAGCACAATTGCAAGTAAAAAAAAAAAGGAGAGAGAAAGAGGGAGCTGTGTGTGAACTCTATGCAGCATTGATAAACACTAAACCCTGAAAAAGGACCACTAGTATTTGTCTCCTAGCATGATAAAGCCCTGATGAGAGATAGTCCTGAAAAGAACTTAGCTATGCCGACACCTGGCTGACCCGCTAATAGAGTGGAATGTAAGGTATCTAAAACTATAAGCGTGTGTTCTTGTACTCTATTAACATCGTTAAGTTCCAGTTTCAATTTACATTAAATTATTTGGTCCATATTTTTATGACCAGTTTTCACAGAAGTCTCTCAGCTGGCAGAAAATTATAAACTGCACGGATGTAGTGTTGCACTAAAGCAACTGTGTTTTTAAAAAAACGTCACATGAGATCAAGATCCATCTCCACATTAACGGTCATAACTAATGAATCTCCTATTTTTCTACCTCTTGCTTTTAAGGTACACTCTGAAGGCTATATCTTGTCCGCACCAGGAAGGATCCCACAGGAATCACACATTCTATAAATATTTTTGTGGTGAGTAGGTTTCCTAATTTTTAAATTTTTGCCATGGCAGCGGCCATATGGCCTACTCTGTACGATTTCCAACTGCCGAGGGATTTTTAAAGTGTGCAACTTGCACACAGGACCTCCTATTTTTTTGCCCTTATCTCAGAAGACTAGGCATCTGATCTCACTACCCAGGGAGATCAGGGGGAAGTATGACATCATTAGGAGCAACAGGTTCTGAAAATGGGCACTTGCTTAGACTAAGATTGAAATATTCTTCTTCACTGGTCCTTGACTGCTGACTGACAAAGCAATCAGTGACCATTACGCCTGGTGGCGTCTTGTAAGGCAGCAACAAACTGTCTCCACTCTGCTCGGTCGACAGCCTCTTTCATGTAGTGCCCCAGTTCTGGTTCATGATTAGCATTTTTGCCTCCAGAGTTCTCCACAGGTGGCTTTTGGCTGTCCTTGCTTTTGCTTTCTATGTCTGTAGCTTCCTTTCGGCTTTTACCACTGGCAGTCATACGAGCCTCAGACTCTGAATGTCCATCCATCAGAAATTTCCTCTTGTTCATTTGATGCTGTTTTTGATAATTTTTTACATAGACAGGGGTGTTGGCCCTGTGCTAAAACTCCCCCACTAACTGGTTTAAAAAAAAATAATTAAATAACAACAGTGTGCTCTCAGTATGAAATATCAGACCTGTCTCGATATGGATTAAAAACGTGCAAAAAAGGGACAGCAGACAGCGTTTCATTATCATTTTCTTTTCTTTAGACAGCATGGAGCCACTACTACAGCTGGCCCCCTTGCAGCAAGCCTGCATCGAGCTGTCACATGCTCTTGCAGCGGTGGTTTCTGTAACACTTTGTATTACATGATGAGGTTGCAGACCCTTGAACAACCTCATATTAGTTGCATTGTATGACAGGCATGAGGGTGCAGTAGTTGTATCCTTTCTTTGTCTCTTCAGAGACTACACAGGGCCAGTTGCGTTAGGCTCAGCATTAATAAAAGGTTCACAGCAACGTCTGTTATTGTATTCAAGGTGTTACCACACTAAGTTAATCCAGCAATGTATAAATCACTATACTTTTTTTTTTCAATTATTATTATACAAAACAAAAAGTTACTGAAAAATAGAACTGAATGCAGACAATTCAATTAACACCAAATCCCCACAAGTACTACAACAATTATTAATGCAATTTATCACCAAAAGAAAAAAAAAACAGCGAAGTAACAGATGACAGGATTAAAAGGAAAAAAAATTGACTTGTAAACTTATAATTTTCATTTAAAAAAGCACCAACAATACTACCAAAGTACCATCATTGACAAATAATACAAACAGCACAAATAGTATGCACACTCAGGAAATAGATGACAGTATAGGCATCCCGATATAACCAACACCTCCATGCATATGGATAATGGTTGAAAGGGGTGCACTACGCTGAAAACATCCCAGATGTCTGTCTAACAGCAAGCATTGCAAAATAATTTATATGTTACACCCCAATACTGAAATTGACCATTTCATGAATTGGGCAAATTTTTTGCCCATTCCGTGAACTGGCTTCTGTATTAATATAAAAGTTGATATCCTGTGTTAATTTGTGAGTTGAAAGTATTTGTAATCCAGCTCACATCAACATATCTTACTTTTTCTGTTTCTTGATCAATATTAATGAAATACAATATAATTAAGCAAAGAAGGCAGTTCATGGTAATGGTATTGATGACGATAATGAAGATTAGGTTAGTTTTTGCATCTCTACTCATTTTTTGATGTTTCATTTTATCTAATGATGAGCATAATAATGATGATGGTAGTGATGGTGATGATGATAATAAAGATGATGATGATGACTGTGGTGAACTTCTAAATACAATATCTAAATTAGAATATAACAGTCTAGTGCATAAAGTCAAAGATAGGATAGTACTACAAATTTTCGGCGAGAATGGTAGTCGTCGCCTGGAGAGACTCTCGCATTTAGCTTGAAAGTACATGGAAAAAGAATTGAACAGGAGGTAGTTTAAAAATAAACAACTAACATAGAAAAAAAGTTAGAATTTTGAACCAAGCCACTTAGCCCCATAAAAATCATATATTAGTGTACCTGAAGACTTGTTGACCAAGAATATGTTGTTAGTTATCTAAATAGTCCATTAAATAATCAAATATTGGTAATAATACATAGAGAATCGGAGATACTGTCATGTCAAGTCATGTCTGCTTAGATTAGATAGCATATTTTTTTTTTGGGGGGGGGGGGAGTAGGTGAAAGAAAGGCTAAGATAGTACGATGAAGTGGATTGGATGAAATTTGAAGGAAGCCGAAATATTATTGGCTAACCTAAATATACAAATCTAGTTGGTAGTAGTAACGCATAGTAGTTTGAGATATTTATAAAAAAATAAAGATGCTTGGTCTCATTGGCCAAAGCTTTTTACATGATAGGAAAAGTAGACTTCTCACTGCCATTTTTTCGAAATATTCTGAGGAACAAGCAGCGATGAGCAGACCTGTGCTTTGTTTTAAAATAACTAACAACAGAAAGCAGTCTGAACAGAGGCAGTGATGAAAGTGTGCCATATTCTATTGCCTAATTCATCGTTACTTGTTTATATTTCCTTGATATGTGGTAAGATTGATTTTATTGACTTTTTAATTAAAAAAAGGGTTGTGTGAAAAAAGAAAAGGCCATGTAAAAGATTGTAATTAAATGGTTCCATGGCAGACTTAGGCATGGCCTAGATGTTGATCCATCATATAAGGGACTATCTAAGAAAGTTTAAAACTACAGGACTATATATATGATGGTCATACAGGAACATTACACCTATCTTATTGCATGGAAAAGATTACTGCAGGAATGACAGAGGCGTAGCATCCATTAGGGAAGAGAAAAGAAAACTGGTACAATTTGTTCCATCAAACTAAAGTGGAGAAGCAGAGTTGTCAGAGAGAGCTGACCATGTTCTTTTGTATTGAATGTATGTTTACATGTAAATTAGGAGGAATTAGTATGATATTAAGACAGAACCATAACTTGCATCGACAGGGGTTCCTGCTGGCACTTGTCTGGTGCTGGTACTCGATGATAGAGAAATTCAGCACGATTTCTAAGAGTCTCTGGTACCTGCTGGTATTAGAGAAGTTCAAGACCAGAGGAGACTGAAGTGTTTGGCCAAACCAACTACAACTGCTGTGATTCCAGGATCCAGATAAGTGCAATATCTGGCCTGGGACAACTTATCACGATTAAAGAAAAATCTCCTGTATAGACAAAAACGTTCCTCCAAAAGACTAACATAAACAATTCTAGTGAAACAAAAGAACATTGGGATGATGATAATCCCCAACCTGCCTTCTATTACCAGTAGTAAATAGAGTATAGAGTAATTAACATCAACTTGAAAATTTGTAACAATGTACTATGGACATATTGTCTGTTGTATGTAAATATCTTTATATATATTTGTAAATATATCTATCCATCTAAATTGATTCTCATTGAACTGTAGTCCTGACCAAAACAACTTAAGGCTCAGGACCAATAAAGTTTAACAAAAGAATTTTTAAATATAAAATTTAACAGCTGGAGTTAGTTGATTTTATCATAGTAATTAGTATATGTTTATATATGTTTTTGTATTGAGATTCTTTAACAACACTCTTACAATACCCTATACACTTTATATAGCTTTCAGTCACGCTAGTCAATAAAGAATATAACTTAGAGTGAGATCGTAGGGTGGTAACAAGAAAGGTACTCTGTAACACAGCTGTCCATTGTTTACCTCAGAGACCTTCACAGTTGATCTCACTCAAGTACAACTATACGCACACCATTCTTCTTAACATCTAAACCCACCACAATGACAAAGATGACGATAACGATGGTGATTATGATAATAATGATGATGATGAGGTTTTTGCAGCTCTTTACTCATTTTTTTAAATGTTTACTTTTATCTAGTAAGATGTTTTTAAAAATAATTTTGTTATTGGTCACTTCTATATATGAATTTTTTTTTTTTTTTTTCATTTCTGGTTCATGCAAATTATTGTTTTCCTGTCTTCGAACAATTATGTATAGAAATTATTTTTAACCGTACACGCTTCAAATGGAACGTCATGGTCATTGAATATCCAGAACAGTAAAAAGAAATAAACTGTGCATACATAATTCGTCTTAATAAGTTGTGAATTTATGAGTTGCGGTAGATAGATAGACGGACCAATAGACAACAGAACGATGACTCATCGGATGAGTGCAGTCAGGATGACACACACAGATATTACCATAGACGTCGGCGTAATCCATTCCTGTATTTTGTATCATAGTACTTGATTACTTATATTTGGTTTTCCCTGTATTTGGTCTTCCTTATATATGGCATCCGCCAAGTAAAAGACTAAAAGATATATAACAGTAATACGAGTAAGTCACCCGCCAAAATGTGGAAGGGAAGTAATTATGTTGAGCTCTTTCTGTTGCATGCCCTGATGACATTACTGAATTCCCTTGTGGTCATTTCATTGATTTTCATTTTGCGTCAGAAGTACGGAAACAGTGGCACGAAAGCACAGAAGCTTCATCTATGATGAGCAATGAGTCTTAACTAGCTAAATATATATGATGGAGACATTTATTCATACTTACCTGAACTGCTTCACATAGATGGGCGGAAAATCCAGAAATTATGTCCCCGAAAAGCAACAGAGGCAGGAATATTTATTAATAAAAATATTCGGCGCCATGAAATATTTTAGGAACAAACTGCACGTCATTTCAACAGGCGCGCAAGTTAGTTTCCATCCTAAAAATGCGCCATGAAAAAGATTGCAAATATTGTGGGGAAAGATGAGACTAAAGTGATGGATGGATACTTCTTCTTCCTCGTTCGCCCTTAGACTTCTACATTAAAGACTCTAATAAAGGCAGTAGTCAGCTCAAGGTTCGTGGCATCTCCAAACAGTTTTTTGTGGAGAGAAGTGGGCTGCTAATCCGTTCACTGCTGTATGTTGAGCAGGACACGGATGGATACGAGAATGAGAAGATTTAATATGTTACACGCCAAACCAGCGAGAAAATAGGGGGTGGGGAGGAATTAATTTCTCCTTCAAGCATTGAGTCGGACAAGTCACTTTTCATGCTCTGGTACAGTACTTAAAATAACGAGTTCGATGCAACGTTAAGGGTTTTTTTTATTTAAAAAAATAAATAAAGTGATGGGTTATAATTAGGACATATGGTGTACTAAATAAAATCAGATTCCAACATCCAAATATAGTAATTAGTAGTACCGGTACCTTCTTACCCCCTCCACTCAGTCCAAATAGAGTAAATCAAAACCAAATTTGTGTGAATGTTTTTGTGTGTGACCTCCCCTTTCCAACAAACAAACAAACAATAACAAACGAACCCCCCTGTTACCGCTGTACTTTCTGTTAGGGGTGACTTATGCGAATGTTTGTGTGGGCCGTCGCTTCGTTATAAAAAATGAAGACAGGACAAAACGCAACGGTAACGACGGGGTCGTAAGGCTGACCAACTGGTAAATAATAAATCCTGGACCCTTGGTTGGATATGCATGATGAGACGATTTATTATAATGCGACGTTACATCATTGACAGGAACAGTTCATAATATAGTTTGACAGCATCTCATAATCGACTTGGACTTTGACTTCGACGGCCGTTACGATACGAAGGTCAGCGGAAGTTCTTTGGCCACTAAGTTGTATGATGCATGGATTTACGAAACAACCATGTTAAAAAAGCATGAGCATAAATATATATTCAATGACGATCTAACGACCTCTCCAAGCGTTGTATTGACGCACTAACAATCGACACCACTGGCCGATTGAAGCTCTGCAATGACACTCTGCTGGAGGGTACTATATCTGAGGCGTGATATAGTTATGAGCCAATTATGGCTGAAAATTCATAGTATAATCTTTTTGGCACGTCGGGCACAAGGAACAATATTATCATCTCACAGATGATCATTCAATAAATCAAGGCCAAATAAGATCCTGGCCAAAATCACGTCTATTCGAGACGAAGGATATAATAATAATTTGCCTCCCAAGTAGGTATGTTGAATAGCAACAAATCACCGCGACAAATCGCGTCATAACCGATCAATAATAGTGCACGGTCGTACGCAAATACTTAAACATACAATTAACTTAGATGCGCTCACATGTGCGTCTATAAAATACTAGACTCACATGTGAGGATCTCAAACATTTTACTCCCCTTGTTAAAAGGACTTACCCCCCCCCCCTTTTCCAAAAAAAAAACTAAAATGAAAATGCACATAATCGTAATCGATATAACAGGGGCACTATGCTAACATGGTACAAACTATACTAATTTTCACAGCTGATCTTGTGTCGCCTTGAGAGTTTGTATTTATTTGATTATTTATTTTCCCTCCTTTAATCGAAGTACAAGGTAAATAGAAACTCGCTACCGACAAATGAAAATATTGGATGTGGTCCAAAGAGGCGCCAAAACATCGATTAATTCTGCGTCTTGCGTTGGTGCGAATAGATATTTCTACACTGTATGTGCCCAACCAATAAACAGAGGCTGACTATGGAAATCAAATATATTGTACTTGAAAATAACTTCTTTTTTTCGCACAGGGAAGTGAACGCAGCATAGACATTCACGTTATTTATATTCAACTGTTAAATATTAGAGCCCAAAATATCCTGCAATACACAAACTTTAGGTTGCATATAAGAACAGGGTATTTTACGATAGACGAGCCCTACTGTGCAACATTTCTTTAAAAAAAAAAACCCAAGAGCACAATATGATGATAGGAAACAAAGCAGATCGTTATAATATGCCAAGTCCTCCTGTCACGTGCTATTAGCTCCAGATCTTTCCATTTTTTCATCATTTTCATTTTTCTCTTTAGTTCTGATTTCCGTGTGTTCTTGGGTCTGTGTCTAGTTGTGATTTCCATGTGTTCTTGGGTCTGTGTCTAGTTGCCCTGTCGTCAATTGATTCGAAGCATGTGGCAGAAGCATTACTTACTATATTCACAAGGTTAGGATTCCCGCATCAAATTTTGACTGATAATGGCTCACAGTTCAAGGGGAAACTAACGGAAGAAGTTTTTAGGTTATTCCAAGCCAAGCACTTTCATTGTAGTCCGTATCACCCCCAGGGGAACGGCCAGGTAGAGAGGTTCAATGGGACTCTCATTTCTATCCTGAGAAAGCTGGCACATGAGAAACCTGATACGTGGGACCAATACTTGCCCGCTGCGTTGTTTGCGTATCGGGAAGTTCCACATAATTCAACCGGGATGGCACCCGCAACCCTGTTATTTGGGAGGCCAATAAAAGGTATATTAGAAGCCTTGTTGCGGACTTGGACCGATGAGAAGGCAGAAGAGACTGTTACCTCATCATATCAATATGTGAACGACCTGACCACTCGTTTAAAAACTAGTTGGAAACGGGCAAATGATAATTTGAGACAAGCCAGGAAAAAGCATGCTGCTTATTATAATAAAAAAGCGAAGGATAAGGAGCTTGCTGTAGGGGAGAAGGTACTTCTTCTATTGCCCGGCAGCAGCAATAAACTTCAAATCGGATGGCAAGGTTCATATACAGTTTTGGAAAAGGTATCTGTTACGCACAGAATTTTGTCTAAAGACATTGTATAATTTTTTCAAAAGACATTGTATAATTTTTTCTAAAGACATTGTGTAATTAACTTGTCTGAATTGTACACTTTGATTTTTCGCACAGTCTAAGCTAGATAACTCTTGTTTAACTGTGATTACATTTTACAAGGATGGTTACCTTCTCTTGTGACGGGACTCATCGGTCCATTTTTTGAACGATGTGTTGGTCACTCTCCTTATATGGTAGTATCGGTCAACTGTTTCTTAGAATGATTGAAACCAGTGTTGAGGATTCTTGTGCTGTCCATATAAGGAGCAATTTCTTACAAAATCATTCTGGAAGGTCTTCAACCATCGTCTCGTTTTGATTACTCAGGTGTATGCGTTCTGCGCATGTCCCAACTTTAAGAGAGTTAGAATCGTTTTCCGCCCAGGGATTCGATGAGAAGTTCTGAGCCAAGCAGGACGCTATGCGCGTCTCTGTGATTTGTTAATAGGGAATTAGGAATCCTTTTGTGAGTTAGTGTAGCTAACAAGGTCCTTCCCTTGATTATTCAAAACGCCTGGAGGCGTGTGTTTTGTGGTGTTGATTTCGAAATAAGGTAATACCTCATTTATGTTTCAAATCTATAATTTAACATTATGTTGACAATGGTTGATCTCTGTTCGCTCACGTATTACAGTGATAGAGGTTCTTCTACTAGAAGTCACACCCCAGGTATCTTCTTACCTGTGATTTATATGTACACGGGATATGCTAAGCCCGAAGAACAGTTCTACGTCCTATGAACATCGCTATGTCAGCGATTGCACCTTTTGTCAAGGGTTAGACTTAGGAATGTTATAAAGGTCAGCTTGACCTGTACTCCATGTATGCCATTCTCGTGCGAACAGTAATGGACTTATATTGTACATCTGATCTTCCAGTATCAGAGAGGAGTATTGATATTTATGAATATTTATGAGATGAAGCTGAGGCTATCGCCAGCTAGGATTATCTGTATCAACTTGGAGAGTATCCAGAACAAATTATAAGATAGACAAGAAGGGAAAGGAAAAAGTCTATCATGTGAACCTTTTGAAGAAATATCTGGTCAGGCAAAATGACCCCTCTCAACCTCAACCTGAATATCCACTGAAGCCCAGTGAAACGTTTGCACAGGTGAAGATCAGTAATCACCTGACAAAAGGACAGAGGGAGAAGGTTCAAAAGGTCCTAGAGAAACATACAGACGTGTTAACGGATAAGCCGGGGCACACAAATTTGTTGGAATATGATATGAAACTACTAGACCCAACACCCATCTGTATGAGACCCTATTCTATTCCTTTCGCTAAGGAAAAGGCTGTGAAAGAGGAGATAGATTATTTGTTACAAGAAGGGATTATTTCTCACAGTGAATCTCCTTATAGCTCTTGTGTGGTTTTGTTGCGAAAACCATCTGGAGAACATAGATTACAGGAAACTGAATGCTGTCACGGAAGGTCAGGTGGATCCATTACCTGATACTACTCAACTATTTGCCAGGCTGAACCAGGCAAAATATTTTTCTAAGGTGGATCTGAGCAAAGGCTATTATCAAATTCCAGTAAAGCCTGAGGTTCGACCTTATTTAGCCTTTGGCTCCTCGGAAGGCCATTATGAGTTCAACATGCTACCGTTTGGGTTGATAAATGCCCCGAGTGTGTTTTCTAGGATGATGCGTGTTGCGCACATATTTTTGACGCACAGATTACGACATAACTAATTGATATGAAAAAGAGATTACTTTTGTTACAGTCAAAGTTATATCACCCATGATTTGATTTATACTTTTGATTATGTGGATGATCTCCCCTTGAATATTGATTTCGCGGATGAATACCGAATTTGTGTAATTTCTCATTTGTTAGGGCCAGAAAATAGATTGATCTTGTTCAATATGTTTATGGCCTGAATTTATATGTATTACTTGTCTAGTACAAGAAGATTCAGTCTTATATTGTATATCTTTGTATGTTTAGGTCGGACTATATTCTTTGTGCCGAACACTGGGGCAGGTATTCGTTTTTCGAGGCATGCGTAGGGAGTCTCGATAATGCCGCCTGATATGGCTGAGTGTGTTTTTCTTGGGCTGGTCCCTTTTAAGGGTTGAAAAGTGATTTGTGCATGTTTTTCCAGGAGAAGTTAGTGTCTCTGCAAGAGTCTATTTGTCAGAGATTCTCCTCATGCACTTTGTTATTAATTCGGACTCCAGGTAATACCAGACCCTTTCTTTTTGATGATCTCTATGTGGTTAGACCGAGATGGAGTCGTGTTTCGAACATCGTTGGTCGTTGATATACCATTGAAGATGACAGGTTTCCCAACAGAGCTGATGTCTACATGTAACAACCTTAGTAATGTGGAACTGTAGGGAAACTCTAGGAAATTATTGATATTCAAATTGTGAATTAACTTTGGCTTATCATTATCCTTCTGCTGGGTGAGTGAGCGAAACTCAGGAAAGCAGCCATCTTGTTTTCTTGTCATCGTTATGGATCGCTGTCCTGAGAACAGTATACCAAACTTATTATCGGACAGTGATATGGAGATCTCACTAATATGAAAACCCCTATCGTGGTTTAACTTTATTACATAAATATTTGCTATATGTCGCTGGAGAACTTAGCCAAGGAAAAGGTTCGGCCAGTGAACTCTTTATATGTTTACACACCCACACCCACTGATGCGTTCAGTCAGTTAGGGGATGTGGCAATAGTCTGCCAGAACATTGAATGATTCCTTATATCTTCCATCATATTTGAATGCTGCATGAAATATGATCTACTGTTCAAATGCCTAATGATATATATGTCAACATGTTCCTATGACTATGTTCCGTGCTGTCCTGATGTGTGCGTCCCTATTAAACGGTGTGTGAAATGCCCGCTGCAGTTCAAGTCGTCATTGCCTTGCATGAGAGTGTGTGAGAAATATTATCAAGTGGTCTATTACACCGAACCATCACACCATTCGCGTTACTTGACACTCCCACTCAATGTCAACATGACAGGTTGATTTAATGGTGCAGAAGTAATCTAAAGAAGACCTGCTTCAGTGATGACCAGTACACAACTCTCACAGATTATAATCTGCAATGAATGCATGTTTTAGCAAGTTTGGTGTGTAGCGAAAATCTGTGAGATAATCGCTAAATTCAGTAAGATTTTAGTCCTATGATAATAAATAACCCAGCCCGCATGTGTCTGACTATTGGCATCTTCGACGCCAGCAGACCGCTGCCTTTTGTGCAGTGCGACAGCTTATAAAACGATACCGCTGTAAAATCTAACACGCTTTTAGTTTCGGTTTCGAGACGTACAACTAACATTTTAACCTCTTGCCCGATCTACTACTAGGTACAACAAACTGCCTCTTGCGCGGCGGTCGGAAAATTCTGTAACGCGCAAGCGAGGCCCAGTTTGGGCCCTTTTCAACCTCGCTCTGCCTAGTAATTAATTTGCCTTTTCTAAATAAAAATTATATCTTTTTGTTCCTTGATCTTTCTTCTTTCATAATATGTCAATTATAACTTTCTGCGTGTCATTGATATTGAGTGAGACAAAAAACAAAAACACCACGAAACCGCTTTTACCGTGCGCTGGCTGACTGGCGCTCACGAAAGCGAAATTCCTTCAAAGGACCCCCACCTCATTCATAGCGTCCGCGCTATGTCCTCAAAAATGCTACACTAATACGGTTTTCACCATTGAGAAGAGTGGAAACTGAGGTTTACGCACATGTAACACAAGGTACAGATTTTGTATAGGAAGATATCGTAAATTCAAAGTGAATGAGAAATTTTGAATTTTAATACACATCTGGGAGGCCTACCTACACTTGTGTTACATCAAACAAACGAGCAGCCATACTGCTAAAATCGTATCAAAGTTTTAAACACCGTCGTTATTTGAGCAAAGAGCGAAATAACGTTAAAAAAGAGCACCTCCAACACATTTCGGCGTGTAAACATAAAAGCGGATGTTCCATCTGACAAACCTGGACACGACGGGCCGGCTGTACGAAACACAGCACGAAATGACTCAGGCGCTGAAATGAAAGTTTCACCAATGGAAGTCGACTTAATATGTGTTCTGAGTAAGTTTTGAATTTTGTTTTATTTCTACTCATTTCATACCTATTTTGTTTATTTGCAATATAGCAACGGCAATTGACGGAGGGCGGATGTATTAGTAAAAGAACAGCCAAATGTGGCTGCTCGATTCACACATTTAGACAGAAAGTTTTTCGTTTTTTAAGCAATTTTGGGGGTGGGGTATTGTTGTTTATGTAACTATTTGGTTGTTTTATCGGACCATCACCATTTTCTAAACATTCGGTATCAGAATTAAGGTCTAACACTTAGTAACAGCTTGTAAAGCCGCTGACCTACTTTCGATAACGTTATGGATGTCAAAGGTCATGTTTAGAATTTAGCTTGTGAACGTTAATCTTTTTTTTTTTAAATGGCCTCTCTCGCATAATTAACCTTTTTTTTCTCAATTATTTCAGGGGACAATCATTATGATGCACATTTTTCAATGACAGGAAGAGGCAGACGTCCGGCTCTGCCACTGATTTCTGTGACAAATCTATTGGCACAGTTCTGTCTTCTGAAGGACTAGGAAAATGCAACATCGGAGCTAGTACGTCTTGTTGTGTAAAGTGTATATATCATATTATTTCCTCTCATTCTCTGATGTTAAAAATCATTAGGCTAATGAAATTATGTAGTTGAAGCTTTCCTGGAAGTCTCTACAGGTTTTGAGTTTATTTGCAATTACAAACATAAAAGACAAATGACATAATCCATGTAAAAGAGAGACTTACAATCTACTGTATAATTAATATAATGATTTAAATGGTAAATGCAGTAAAAATTAATGCCGCAATAAATGCTTAATGATTAACAAAGGGAAAGAAAAAATAATTTGGCCGACATTTTTTGTATTAATAATAAAATAACACAATCATGTAATTTGTCCTCTTCCCGTCCCTCCCAACAAATTTCTCTCAGGTGACCTCTTGGTTTCTCTGTGCTACATGAACAGAATGTGAGTAAAGGACAGCTACAATACAGGTGCCAGATGTCAGTACAACAAGCCAGTGCCCTGAGAGGAGATTCACTTGAGGAATTTTGATGCAGCTGACCTCAAGTGACAGTGAGTTGGACACGGACTAATATGTAATGTTTCTTTGTTTATAAAAATCAAATTTTAAGCAGTAAAGGTTGTTTCAATCAAGAAAATAACCATCAATTTGAATTGTACAACTCAAATTACATTAATATGGAAGTTTTCAGCTCTATAGCTGCAATATTCATGATTTTATGACAACATTTGGAATTTCGTGAGATTTTTCTTCCGAACTGCAAATTTAGCCTTCGATCCATTTTCACATAATGCAGTTTTATAGTATTCAGTATTTCATGTGGCTCAAAAAAATTAAGCATCAAGTATATATTGCTCTCTTTAAGCTCAATAAATCTTATAGCTTTCCTGTGTGTAGTTTTTGATTTATGAGTGCATGAAAATGCATATTTGCACTTTGCGAGCACAACAATGAGACTTGCTACTGCATCTTTTGTCAATTTTGATGGACCATAATTCATTTAATTGATTTGTTGTACTTCCCATGTTTCTTTTCTGCAATAAGGACTTGTATGACTTTGTACAAAAAGCATTATTGACTTGGTAAGTGTTTGTTGACTGTAGTTATGATTGTGCAAAGTCAGGCAATTTGTTCGGTGCGAAGATGTTTGAAAATTTTTGTAATTCCCCACAATTTTGAAATGCTGTAACTCGGTTGTTTGATGTCCGATTTTTAAAATTTAAAAAGGAAATTTCATGGCTTAAAGAGATCCATTAAGATCTATAAACAAAGACACTGTAAAAACAAAATGAAAAATCAGTTTGTGGTACCTACTACTACACGAAACGGCGGAAGACTTGTAATTAACGATTTGCCAGAACTGTGACCCAAACTGCTGTCTGAATTAACGTAATATGTTAACTTTAACGCAAAATGTAGTAGTATTTTGGACATTTTCCAGTAGTAAGAACGAAACGACTGTAATAAATTAACGCAAATGCTACCAACCGCCTTGAAAAACCCCGCTTCGCTCTGCACGCGGGACTAATACTATATACACACTGTGGGCAAAGCCAGCAGATATAAACACACAGACAGTTTAAATTCTCGCCGCGTAGTGTATTTTGACGTCACCCAAACTAGTTGGTTTATTTGAATAATGAAAAAATGATACAGAAGGAGGGGAAAGATGGCCGACTTATGTAAAATGTTATAATTGACGATTGACAGTGACAAAATGAAAATCTAAAGGACACATAATATAACCATAAAAATTATATATTCGAGTAGCTTAGTGTTTCCTGAGCAAAAATATGTTTTAATATCAATGGTAGTCCAATTATTAGCCAAGTTATTGAGATAATACTATATGTCTGCGAACGCTAGGACGGACAGACTGTTGTTCTTGCTCGTTATACATAACGTTATTGGGGACGAAAGTTTAAAAACAGGCATTGGAGTAATGCAAATCCGATTGGTGGGTATAGGAGGATGGAAAGAGAGTATTGGTTAGGCAAGAAAGCTAAAATCTATATTTAGAAGACTCACTCCTAGAAGTTTGGAGTTTTGTTTTTCAAATTTGAATTGAAATGCTAGACCCTCGCTGTGATTGGGCAGGTCTAGGGATATTGGCAAAAAGCTTTCACAGCTCGGCGCCAGTTGATACAGAAATATTAATAAAGCAAGCTGCGTTGAGATCAGCAGTACCAAGAGTGATTTTAAACCTTGGCAGTCTGGACTGAGGGCAAAGCTGAACTTACAAATTATTGCTAAAGCCAGTCAACGTATGTTTGTGATATTTCTTTGAATTATGGTAAGAATGAATTTATTAATCTTGTTATTACAACAAAATTTGTTGTATGAGATACTGCTTGATTGGGAAGGTTTACGACTAAGTACAGAGGTCCCCAGCAGAATTATGCAGGGCCTGTGGTGTTGCACACAAGCAGTAAAATTGACATGAGTTGTATAACCTAAAATGATTTCCACAGTTGCCAGTGAGAAGGCTAACCCATATTATTCTATCGGAGAGAACCATTGTTGCAATGTCAGAGGCGTTGTAGCCCTTAGGGAAAAGAATAGGAGCACTGGTATGAGTTGTCATCTCAGATTGGAATGGGGTGGTCAGGGAGATCTGACCCTTTTTCTTTTATTGAAGTATGCCATTTATTACTTGTGGAATAGTATTGTAGATGTGCTATTAAGAATCATAACCTTGTTTCAGGGTTTTTTTTGTTCTGGTACTGTGTTGGTACCTGAACCCTGGTGACTTTACTACTGAGAAAGAAAGTGAACTGTTGTTGGACCAAGCGGTCTACTATACTACACCAGGGACTTTGTCAGCTTGGTCATACGAGTGAACTATATGAGAATGTCAGCATCATCACTACTATAGATAAGTGCCATATTTGTCGGCACGAAACAGTCCATCCACGTTAATAACTGTATAAAAGAAACATAAAATAATAGATTTTGTAATAAAAATTCCCCAGTATAATAAAAGAGAAAGAGGGGATGATGATAATACCCCACCCATACCGTTAATTACCAGTGTCCTTTAGTTAGAGAATCAACTACATATAATTAGATTGTATTATTATTTGAATGGACAGAAGATCCATTGTGGTATTTAAATTGATGTAAATAAATTCATAATATCATTTTTTGGTTGTTGGTCCTGACTCAGAAAATTCTGAATCAGGCCAAATAAATTGTAAAATAGCCTTTTTACCAAAATTCAACCACAGACTTGTATAAGATATATTTCCTAGAGTGTCAGTCTGTTTGTGATTGTAGTATTGACTCAGTCCTATATATATGTGTTAGACTTTAAATGTGTTTGTATTAATTTTACTTACACTACATCATACATCCAAAACCCTAGACATTTAGACGTAGCTAACATACATAATATTCAAGAATAAGTCTGATTGAGGTCATAAGGTGGTAGCAGAAAGGTGCTCTGATAACTCAACCCAACATTTGTTATAATCAGGGACCTTTACAGCTGACCTCATTCAGTACAATAGAAATAACATTGATCATAACATCTGTAACACCAAATCCACCACATTGTCCTACCAGGAGACCTAAGCATAGGCAGTGTTCTCGAAGGCAGACATACTCCATCCCAGTTGGTGATGAGCCCTGTGTCAAGACGGAGAAAGCAACTTGCCATCCTCTGAAACCCTAAAAAGAACTTGCTGGACCTGGAGTGCTGGGACCCCCTGGAAACAAGACAACATAAATTCAGCAGCCTCTGAGATGAGTAGTTTAACAAGCTAGCAGAACCACTACAGAATATTCCCATTGTCCAAGGATGACAAATTCATTCTGACATGGTTCAGAACCATTCATAGATTAGGGAACATATCTTATTGTTGTACATTTGAATATAATTTGAGAATCTATCTTCATTTTTGTAAACTTTACACAACAGAGTCTGTGGTTATTTTTCTTGTAATATTTAATTGGGTTGTAAAGTTTTAGTAACATAAATCTACACCCTGGGGGCACAGCCATAATTAATAAACATTATTGGGTCGGGATATTTTTTTGTGTGGCTGAGCGCCAAATCTCTTATCCAACTATATGTACTATACATAGTCCTTTGTAGGATTTCGGATAAAGAATTTATCGTCCAGAAAATATCATGTTTAGGTGCTAGAATTCTCTTTTAAGTAAATTTCTAGTACACTAATTCCCGAGGAGAGGCAGTTTCTTTGAACTCGTAGACTATCAATAAGATATTATTATCTTTATTTTTCCATTCCATCCAAGCTGCCTTTCTTTTCAAAACCACCTCACAATAGCAGCATCAACAGCTTCTTTCACTCTCCACTTCCTTCCCGTTTTCAGTGTGGGCTGAATGGACTTAACCACGTCATCAGCTGACTCGCTGTAGCGAAAATCTGTGAGATAATCGCTAATTTCAGTAAGATTTTATTCCTGTGATAATAAATAAACCCGCCCTTAGGTGTCTGACGGTTGACATCTTTGACGCCAGCATAGCGATATGTTAATTTAACATTAAGTATTTTGGACACAAAATGCTACCAACCGCCTTGCCAAAACCCGCTTCGGTCTGCACGTGAGACTAATACTATCTACACGCTGTGGGCAAAGCCAGCAGATATAAACACACAGACAGTTTAAATTCTCGCCGCATAGAGTATTTTGACATCACAAAAACAAGTTGGTTTATTTGAAAAATAAAAAAAATGATACAGAAGGAGGGGAAAAGATGGCAGACTTATGTAAAAAGTTATAATTGACGACTGACAGTGACAAAACTGAAAATCTAAACGCAAATGAATATAGCCATAAAAATCATATATTAGGATGGCTTAGTGTATTCTGAGCACAAATATGTTTTAATATCAATGGTAGTCCAATTATTAGCCAAGTTATTGAGATAATACTATATGACTGCAAACGCTTGGACGGACATACTGTTGTTCTTGCTCGTCATGCATAACGTTATTGGGGACGAAAGTTAAAAAGAGGCAGTGGAGAAATTCAAATCCGATTGGTGGGTATAAGAGGATAGACAGAGAGTATTGGTTAGGCAAGAAAGCTAAAATCTATATTTAGAAAAATCACCCCTAGAAGATTGGAGTTGTGTTTTTCTTTTTAAAATTTTTGAATTCAAAAGCTAGACCCTCGCTGTGATTGGGCAGGTCTAGTAATATTGGCAAAAAGCTTTCACAGCTCGGCGCCAGTTGATACAGAAATATTATTAAAGCAAGCTGCGTTGAACTCAGCAGTCCCAAGAGTGATTTTTAAACCTTGGCAGTCTGGACAGAGGGCAAAGCTAAACTTAAATAAATATTAATGCTAAAGCCAGTCAACGTATGTTTGTGATATTTCTTTGAAATGTGGTAAGGATGAATTTATTAATCTTGTTATTACAATAAAATTTGGTATTGCGATACTGCTTGATTGGGAAGGTTTACGACTAAGTACAGAGTCCCCAGCAGAATTATGCAGGGTCTGTGGTGTTGCACACAAGCAGTAAAATAGATATGAATTGAATAATTTAAAATGATTTCCACAGTTGCCAGTGGGAAGGCTAACCCACATTATTCTATGGGAGAGAATCATTGTTGCAGTGTCAGAGGCGTTGTAGCCCTTAAGGAACAGAATAGGGGCACTGGTAATGAGTTGTCATCTCAGATTGGAATGGGGTGGTCAGAGAGACCTGACCCTTTTTCTTTTAGTACAGTATGCCATTTATTACTTGTGGAATGGATTGTAGATGTGCTTTTAAGAATCATAACATTGTTTCAGGGTTTTTTGTTCTGGTACTGTGTGGGTACCAGAACCCTGGTGGCGTTACTACTGTGAACGAAAGTAAACTATTGTTGGACCCAGAGGTCTATTATACTGCACCAGGAACCTTGTCAGCATGGTCATACGAAAGAACATATGAGAATGTCAGCATCATCATTAATCTAGATAAGTGCCATATTTGTCGGCACGAACAGTCCATCCATTTTAATTTCTGTGTAAAAGTAACATAAAATAATTGTTTGCAATAAAAATTCCACGGTATTATAAAAAGAGAAAGAGGGGAAGATGATAGTACCCCACCCATACCATTAACTACCAGTGTCATTTAGTTTAGAGAAATTAACTACATATATTTAGATTGTATTATTATTTGAATGGACAGAAGATCCATTTTGGTATTTAAATTGATGTAAATGAATTCATAATATCATTTTTTGGTTGTTGGTCCTGACTCAGAACATTCTGAGTCAGGCCAAATAAATTGTAAAATAGCCTTTTTACCAAAACTCAACCACAGACTTCTATAAGATATATTTCATAGAGTGTCAGTCTGTTTGTGATTGTAGTATTGACTCAGTCCTATATATATATATATATATATATATATATATATATATATATATATATATATATATATATATATATGTGTGTGTGTGTGTGTGTGTTAGACTTTAAATGTGGTTGTATCAATTTTACTTGCACTACATCATACATACCCTAGACATATAGACGTAGCTAACATACATACTAGTCAAGAATAAGTCTGATTGAGGTCATAAGGTGGTAGCAGAAAGGTGCTCTGATAACTCAACCCAACATTTGTTATAATCAGGGACCTTCACAGCTGACCTCATTCCGTACAATAGAAATAGCATTGATAATAACATCTAATAACACCAAATCCACCACACTCGCGTAACATCATTGCAAGCCTTGCCTTTCCAAGTTTGTACTCTTCAACAACTGACTTGAAGGGAAGCAGAAGTTTTGACTTTTTGCAGTACAGTGCTACATCTGACAGACTTGGTGGTACCCCTAGCCATTTCCTCATGAACTTGTTGACCTTCTGCTCTATAGCTTCCACTTTACTTGTGCTTATTTCATATATAAGCAGTGGCCACAGCAACTTTGGTATCAACATGAACTGGAGGCACCACAGTTTGAACTTTCCCAGGAGTCTACTTTGGTCTATGATCTGTAGTCCTCTGTCTGCCATTTCTATTGTCTGTTGCACTGCCTTCGAGTCTTTTAATGAAGCATCGTACACCCTGCCAAGACTTTTAACAGGTTCCTTAATGACAGTAGGGATTCTTTGGTTGGAAACCATGAATATGACCTCTGCTATCTTCCCTTTCCTGACTGACAGGCCTCTCGACTTCTTGGGTTTGAAGCTCATTCTGCACCAGCTGACTAGTTCATCTAGGCGTGCTAACATCCTCCGGGCCTGATGTTCATCTGATGTCAGATTTGTGTCATCCATGAATGCTTTGAGCGGTGGCACGTGACACATTCCACCGAGCTTTGGACCTATAGCCATTCCTTCTGCCGCATTGAGGATTACCTGCATAGCCATCACGAATAGTATCGGACTAATGGTACATCCCATCACAATTCCAACTTCAAGGCCGATCCACTTCGTTGTGTACTCTCAGGTTGAAAATCTGACAGAAAACACTGCGAAATACAGCTTCAGCATTGCTGCAATCTCTTGCAAAACATGATACATTTCTAGGGCCTGCCACAACATCTGGTGTGGAACGGATCCATAAGCATTCGCTAGATCCAACCAGATTACATGGAGGTTTGTTCTGTCAGACATTGCCTTTTGGATTGCTTCCCAGATCATTGTGACATGCTCTAGACATCCTGGTGTACCTGGGATACCTCCTTTCTGAATGGTAGTGTCAATGTACCTATTTGCCAGGAGGTATGTAGTGAGTTTTTTCGCTATCACTGAGAAGAATATCTTCCCTTCCACATTGAGTAGTGAGATTGGCCTGAACTGACTGATGTCTGTGGAATTTTGTTCCTTCGGGATGTAGACTCCGTTCGCCTTTCTCCATTCCTTGCTTACAAGTTGGGTTTTCCACGCATTCTTCAGTAAACGGAGCAGTCGTTTGAGCACCTCAGTGCATCTCTTATAATATAAATTTATAATTAAATATTATATTTATAATATATTTATAAATATAACTATACATATAAATATAATCTTATAAATATAGGAGAGGTGTTAAGAATAGACAGACCTAGGGAAATGCATAATATAGTCAAACAATATTTAACACGAACAAATGTTAATATTAGTGGCTGGGAATGTGAAGGTCTGATGCTCTTCTTACAATGCATATGACTTTTAACAGATGAAAGTCAATTAAATATCTGTTAAAGTCAGTTATATAAATGGAAGAGTCTTCTTGGACTGATTAATTTTTATCATAAATTCATGCCACAATTTTCGTCTTTCACTTCAGTTCTATCTTCGTTAGTCAAGAAGAACTCACCTAGTAAAATTTTGTGGAATCATGACTGCGATGAAGCATTAAAACACATATAAAAATATTTTTCTACTGAACCAATTTTGAAATTACCCTGATCCACGTTTACCATTCGTTCTCAAGACTGATGCATCTCTGGACGGAATTGGTGGTTCCTTGATGCAGCGTATGGGCGGAATTTATCATCCTGTCTTATATGTCAGCAGGAAATTGAGCAGCACTGAATCAAGATATTCTATCACTGAACGAGCTCCTCGCTATTGTTTGGAGTGTAACAAAATTATAACGTTACCTCATTGGCGCTCATTTTACTATAGAGACATATATCTACAAAAATCGAACATGAGAAATCCAGGAGTACACCATAAACTTACAGGCTTATGACTACAATATCCAACCAATTGAGGGTGATAAGAATGTCCTGGCTGACACTCTTTTAAGGTGTATCCAACCTTGAGACTTATGTGAACCTTGATGATACCATCCTAGTGGAAGTGTTAGCTGCTTCGAGTTGATCTTTTGTGGATCTCTTATAGATCGTATTGTGAACATTACTAACTACATGTGATCCTTGGAGCGATGACCTTTGTAGCAGATCGTATCATGAACATTACTTACTACATGTGATCCTTGGAACATTGATGTTTGTATAAGATCTTATTATGAACAGTGCTAACTATATGTGATTTGTGCAACATGTACATGTGTATCCAAATATTATCTCATTCAATGGCATTGTCTTCCACCTAAACATTTAGTTGTGTAAAATTGAATATATATGTTACTTAGTATATATAATTAAAATGCTTTGACGATGATACTGACTATTGTAGATGTTAGTCTGCCTTAACATGACTCTGACTGTCGCGCTTTATCTGTGGCGCATTGTGGGCTGGCCTTCTTGAGAAAATTTTCAGTTTTTTCTGGAGGGGGGGGGGGGGGGGGGGGGGGGGGGGGGGGGGGTGGGGGGTAATAATGGTTACGCCTCTTCTTGCGCACCGCAATGCGTTCATGATTTTGAAACATCGTGGTGCTCAAATAGAACGCCGCTTGATTAAAATGACGTCAAATAAAATAATTACGTAGACACGCGTGCAGAGCAACTTCAGTTGACTTTTGGCAGTGTCTTCAGCCGGAATGGCTGCGTGTGTGTGAGCTCCGACTGAGATGTTTTAAGTCCGCTGATGTGTCTACATTTGTACAAGATATTCCATTTTAGGAATGCCAGAGATGTGTGTCTGCCGACAGGAAAGTATTAGATTATTTATAGCCTGATTACGGACGATGATGCTACCAAAGATTCATCTGCGGACTTAGGCAGATTTAGACTGTACAGACGGCTCAGTCTATCCGTTTCCTCATGTATTTTGATGGCCCAGTGTAGTTGGCCTGTTTTACAGATTATCATCGTGAATCATTCTTTTAATGTGGAGATGCATATTGTGGGAAACGTTATTAAATTATAAACATTATCAACCACAGTGAGCTGTTTCATTTCACGAGTTACGGTTGTCGTGTTCCATTGGACTCTGAATAGCTATGCCCTAGAGATTACTTGTCCAACGTTTTATCAGGTCAATCATCAATATCACAGAATGGAACCCCGCAACACCAAGATACTAGTGAGTAGAAAAAGTAAGGACCGATGGATGGGGCACAGCTAGTAGCAGTGATGAAGGAACTAAGTGAAGTCAGACGAGGAGAAATGAAAGGTATAGAGACGAGAGCCTCAGGGGTATGGGAAGTAGAGAGGGAGGTAGAAGCCGGGAAAGGGAATCGTAGAGAAAGGCAAGGAGTATGAGAGATGAGGTAATAGTCGAGAGCAGTAATGAAGAACCAGAGAAGCCGGAGCAAACAGTCGAAGAGGTACGACAGGGTGAAGTAAGTCGGGGAACAGATAAAGAGGTAGCATTGGAGATGTTATGAAGAAGTAGAAAACTTTACATATCTGGGGAATAACATTGACAAAGGAGGGGGAACAGCTGGTGACGTCTGCTCAAAGATAAATAAAGCCAGATGCGCGTTTAATGCCCTTCGACCAATTTGGAACTAATCAGCTATAACCAGAGAGAAAAAAAATTAAAATCTTTAACTCAAATGTGAAGTCAGTCTTGCTGTATTGCTTGCTGTATGGCTTAGAGACATGGCATGTCTCACAGAGTATCACCTCCAAGTTACAGACATTTGTAAATATATGTCTCCGATGGATCCTCCGCATCACGCCGGCCGCCTTAACCTTCCCAGAGTTGCTCTGGTACCCAATTGAGGCTGGGTCGACCCAGGCCTAACACCGTATTAAGTAAGTGCCATATTTCTAGTAAAGTACCTTATTTTCCAGCAAACAACGACTATGATGGGTCCACCTAGGTAAATGAGGCTCACAAGGGGGGTGGGGGGGGGGATGAGAAAAAATGTTGAGAGCCACTGGTCTAGAGGACAACCTTTTACACTGTACGTAGAAATATGTAAACCCAAAAACCAAGCAAATCTCGACATAATATAATCACTACAAGTACATGACATAGAGGTACTTAAAAGGCACAAGAACTACCAAGCTATCTCGACAACATACCAGTTCTCAGATACTACTAACATCACTTCTGGCACTGCAACAACTTCCGAGATTAGAAACAACATCGATCCTTTGTAACAGAAAACAAACTACTCAACAGATACATACTACTCAACAGATACATACTACAACAGATAACAGCGGGACACGTCCGTTCCCAGTCAACAACTTATATCAACTCCCCTCGCATAAACATCTTAACCTTTTCACATTCCACACACTTGGCTTACTCTATCCAATAAAAAACGTCTACTTTAGTCACATGTCATAACAATCAGAGTTCAGTTGCTCGTGCAAACATCACAATCAGCTCACAAAAATTTAACTCGACTTACATCGCAATCACGTTTGCCACTACGATGCACGCAATAAACCTCGCTCCCCCAGGAGCATACAACCATAGCACCTTCTCAAAATTACCTCTTGACAGTTACGTTTTCTAACATTCTTACATGTTTATCCTTGTCGAGAACGGAAGTATATTCTGAAAGCAGAAGTATATATGTTTTTATTTCTATATATCTTTTGTATTAAGTTTCTCGCACTGTTTTTGCCGTGCCTTCTACAAATGTATGTAATTATTAAAATAATATTTCAATGTTTAAAACAACACATTAATTCACAAAGCTTTATACTTACAGTTAACCTTGCGTACGGTGTTATAATAGAATATAATACCTAGAACTTCACACTGATGAAATAACAATTTTCAATCTTTAGTTCGCGTTTTGTTCTTCATTCGTTCATTTCCAGTTGCCATTGCCGTTCAATTAGAGGAAGTTTCATGGTCGAGCGTTCTTTTCAGCCCCCATCATCATCTTAATCCTCATGGTTATTATCAAGTTAAAAAAAATACACAAACAAACAGAAGAGCTTTGTATTGTAATAGTTTGCTTTATTGAACAATGTTTTATTTATAGCCGGTGTTTCACAAACAGCAAAGTATGACAAACTTTTCTCCCCAGCTGTAGTTTTGAAGAGCTGTAGAACATCGTGACGTTTCACTGGAGATATGTTTCTCCACGGTTAAGCGCGGCAGAAATCAAATCAGAGGCGTAGTTAAGACGCTCTTTAGCACTCTCGATGACTTCGTTCACAAAACGGTAATGTTCCGCGAGGTATTCGGGAATACCATTATTGTGTGGCCTGGGCTCAGGAGCTGGAGTTTCATAATTATAGTCATCGGTGACGTACCCGTCAGTGTAGGTTTGGTAGGAATCATCTGCACACTTATCTTCATAAGTGCTGTCGCTGTATGTGGAATACACTAACCTCGATTCATCGGAACCATCACCACCGGATACTTGATAGGTACCGTACTCTGAATACTGGTTATCAAATGTGAAAGTAGCCTTAATGTGGAAGAGAATATGTAAAATTGACAGTCAGCAACTCTGGCTACAGAGAAAAAGTCATGAAACAATATTACATTTGTAAAATGCATTTTATAAATGGACATACATGAATGCTGCATGTAACGTCTTGGACGCTAAGCTTGCTGGTGATCATTTCCCTGTTCGCTGCTTATAGACCATGGAACCGCTACGGCAGTTGGTCTCATAGTAGGCAGCTTGCACCAAAGATTTCATTACATTCTAGCTGTGGTTTCTGTAACAATTTGTTTTACGTGATGAGTTTGCCAGCTCCATGCCTAACCTCAGATTAGTCACATATTACGACATGCCTGGTGGAGCAGTATTCCGGTTACCTCTTTGTCTTCCCGCGCTCGGGAACTACACAGCAGACTAGGAATATACAGTCTCTATTCGTATATAACAACTAGATGGAGCGAGTGTAATGTATATACAGGAACAAGATAAGCTAGAGTAATTCATTTATAACCACTAAATGGGGCGAGAGTAATTTATATACATGAACTAGATGGGCAGAGTAATTTATACACATAAACTAGATTGGTAGAGTAATTTATATGCTCTACACGAACTAGATGGAGCGAGAGTATTGCATATACAGGAACTAAATAACCTACAGTAATTCATTTATAACAACTAAACTGGGCGAGAGTAATTTATATACATGAACTAGATGGGCAGAGTAATTTATACACATAAACTAGATTGGTAGAGTAATGTATATGCTCTACATGAACTAGATGGGTAGAGATTTATATACAGAAACTAGATGGGCAGAGCTATTTATATACAGAAACTAGATGGGCAGAGTGATTTATATACAGAAACTATCTGGACGAGAGTAATTTATATATACAGGAACTAAATAGGCAGAGTAATAATTTGATTTGTAGATTAATGTATATACATGAACAAAATTGAAAGAGTAATTTATTTAGAAGAACTAGATGGGCGAGAGTAATTCATTTACAGGTACTAAATAAGTGAGAGTAATTTATATACAGAAAGATGGAGGAGAGTAATTCATATACAGGAAGTAAATGGGGTGAGAGTAATTTGTTTACAGGAACTAGATGGATGAGGATAATGTACATACAGTAACTCGATCGGCGAGAGTAATTCATGTAAAGGAAGTAGATAGGATTAGAGTAAGTTATATACAGGTTCTAGATGGGGCGAGAGTAACTTATTAGGAATTAGAAGGGACTAGATATATTGGAACTCCATAAGGCTTGATAATATACACTCGAAATAGATGGTGAAAGAGTAATTCATAAACAGGAGCTAGATGGGGTAAGAGTAATTCATTCAGGAATTAGAAGGGGCAATAGTAATTTATTTAGATACAACACCAGAATAATAATTAACTTAAAACATACTCATACACATACATAAACAGACGCAGGCAAAGATAAACAATCGGAAAGTAAGACAGGTATATAGTTTACAATGTACTTATGATTACGCCACCTTGTGTTGTGTCCATCAGGGCATTAAACAGTTGTTGGTATAATCTTAAATTTTGAAGTCTTTACATAAAGGATATTAAGTACTTTACACATTAGTTAGGGCACCCCTCTTAGCTTGGCGGTTAGAGTGCGTGCCCCTCTTGCGGTGAAGTTACCTGGATCAAAACATGGTGGCGTCACGCTCCAGTTTACCCAGCTGTAAATGGGTACCCATCTCTGCTTTTGAGTCAGGAAGGCAACTGGTCACCCCAGCTCATGAAAAAGCTGGGCACAGTATAGTAAAATCTCCAACACTTCACTCCCTTACGGCAGTATCTGCGGTGGGACTACCTTCATTACTTATTTGTTATTGCTGGAAGGGAAGTCGAAGATTTCAGGAGGAGAAGAGGAGAAAGAAAGGCACGGCATGGCAGAATGAATGCTTAAAAAAGAAGAATATTCCAAATGTCTTGATGGAGAATAGTTCTCAGCGCAGGACATTAACAAATTGGATATAATACAAATTAGCCGACTGTATTGTTTAAATTCATTTCGTTCTATAAGTGTGTGATTAAAAATAAAAGCTTAATTATTTCACGTAAGTAACAAGGGTCTATGCTTGTTGACGGATTTAGCTCCTCGGTGGAATATTAAAAGTAGAAAAGAAAGAGGGGGAAAAAAGAAACCGAACACAGTAGAAATGGACGTGTTGAAGAAATAAAACACCGCTGTGATTTCCTGTCATTTTGACGAGTATACCTGCTCAGCATCCATACTATTTAATGAATGGAACTGTAATATGTATTAAAATTCTGTTTTTCTTTTCCCAATACTCACGCGAAAGCCAGATTTAACAACAGATGAGTCGGTGCTAAACTTGACAGTGAACCAACTGTTAGGTGGTATTTCATAGTAGTAGTATTTGCCAGCTTCATATCGTCCACAGAACCTAACTCCATTCACGCAAAGTGAGTCGAAGGTACAGTAGTTGTTAAGTTCCACATCAAAGTCGCTGCGAGAAGAGACGAATACAATAATTCAGGGATAGGCTGTTACAAATACCTTGGTTGTAGAATACTGAAGAAATGAATGTGTCATTGCGTAAACACATGTGCAGGGGCGTACTTAAAGTAGTTGGCACTCGGAGGGGATCCTTCCTTTTGGCACCCCCATAAAAATATATTCGGCCTGCAAGTAGATTTTAAACAGTATAGTACTTTATTAATACTGTCCAATGGCACGCCGCTTCTGGCTGTCATCCGGGGAGGAACACCCCCCCCCCCAAGCACCACCTTTAGTACGCCACTGCACCTGTGTTTCTCATTCTAAATTATGTAAAAGTTGGAGGATTATATGGTGAAAAAAAAAAAATAAAAAGCGGAATGAATTAACTGGCACATTTATCGTTGTTATGAGTAAAATTCATAGCATGTCTGTCGATATCAAAATGGTTCGACAAAGGATTCATATTTGTTTATTATCGGTAGTCCTTGGTAACAGGAAGTTACGTCACTACCTCGGGGTTCAGTTAGCAGAAGATACAGTCGGTAACTCCAAAAGTGTACGATCGTCTGCTAGGGTCTTCTGTGTGTGGTTTTTGAGGCAGGTGGACGTATGTTTTTGAGCTCCTGAGAAGTATATGATTTCATGACAGATTCCTAGAATGTTCGACCATTAGATCATCCATACACCTCCGTGAGATGATGCTAGTTGATGTGTGAAAGGAATTATATTTCTGTGAAGAACGTGAGTAATTAAAATGGTCAAAACCTGTGGTTCTAGCTACAGACGATACTGAGCTATACTGGTTGACTATTTATGTAATGCCACACGTTTTAATGGCTTTCTAGATGATACGTATGGAACTTCATTTGTGAGAATAAACTGTGTATCGATTTGTCCAACCTAGCCTTTGTGGTGTCACTAATAGTTGGTGGTGAAGGGGTGTGTGTGTGGTCTACTTACAGACCCCTATGTGGACTTGGCCTGAGTAATCCAGACTTATTACTCATCATATAATAATTATATTAAAAACCACCAACAATCGTCATTATTATCTCCTTCTTATCTCCTTATGGAGGAAGCTTAAACCGTAGCACAAATTCTCGCACTATTGATTTCTGCAGCTATTGGTTTTACAAGATGAGATCGCCAGCCACATGCTTGACCTTATATTCATCGCCTTGCATGCTTTAAAAATAACAGCAGTAGTTCTATCCTGTCAGTGCCACCTCAGTAGAGACCCCCGGAACTACAAGAGATGACGACTTGAAGGTTAGCATTAACTAATGTATCAAGACATCATCATCTTCTTCATCATCGTCAGTAGCTTCCAGATCCCTGTGGTGTACAGGATTTTAGTAAATCCACGCCAGGTTCACGTGTCCTGTGTCACTCACTCAAGATTTTTTCACGTTTTCGTTATTCTTTTCATTTGTCTCCATGCCTCTTTTTCCTTTGGGCTCTCTCTCTCTCTCTCTGTTTCTCTTACTCCGGGGTAACCAAAAACGTGACATCCTTCATGTTTTTCTCAAAGTTTGTCACGAAATTGTTAAAATATACGTATAAAAAATGGGACAGATCAGCATGTAGGAGTTGAGTTGTGATAGAAAAAATAAAATCAAAAGCTAGCTCGTTGGAACTGACAATTAGATGTGACTTTGACTGCGGACATTTTATTATAGTCTTTTTAAAGATGGAATCTAAACGTCACCGGAAGCTTTATATGCTAGGACATCACAAAACAGGATAATATTCGCCATGAGAACGTGACAGAAAGCCTGACAAAAGATCTCCCATAAGTGACGGCAGATCTGAATAAAATAATCAAGATAACTGAAGGATTACCTATACGTTTAGCAGAGGCTGAGAACGCCGTGCCCCACATCAAGAAAGAAGATGCTTCGGGACCAGATAAAATAACAGTTGAGGAATTAGAAGCATCATCATCATTTTCCTGTTCGTTCCCAAATGGAGCATGCAGCTGCCATTACAGTTAGCCCCCGTGCAGGGAGCCGTCACAAAACATTAACATGCTCTAGCTGTGGTAGTTTATGTGGTAATTTGTTTTACACTTGTGTAAAAGCCCGTCTTAAGACGGGAATTAAATTCAACGGCACCAATACCTAACGGCAATTTTAATTTTACTTATTCAAAAGTAAAAAAAAAACCACTGTGCATCACCACAGTACACGAACTACGTAGCAGCAGCGAGGATCCCAATGTGTGTATACGGGATCACACATTTTATAAATATTTTTGTGCACACCTTCATTTGCGCATTCTACAAATAAGTGTTACTATGTATTTTCGGGAGAGTACATATAAGGGAAACAATACAATTAATGTCTAACTGTCAACCAGAGTTGCATTCCTTAGCGTTACTGACAGAAAAAGCTGGGATTTTATATATATATTGATGATGACGTTGCCAGCCCTATGCACAACTTGAAGCTTAGGTGATAACAAAACATTTGAATGACATATAAAACAGTGGATTCATACCATATAATCTACTAAACTACATATACATAATGAGCCGCGGTAGCACAGTGGTTAGTGCACCGGCTTCTTAGTTCGGTGGTCCATGGTTTGATCCCCAAACGGCTCCGTGGTCGACCCAGCCTCAAGAAATTGATATCAGAGCAACTCTGTGAAGGTTAAGGCGGCCGGCGTGATGCTTACCACATCACCCACAGTGTGCCGATGGTCAAGAAAATATGGGCCTAACACCATATTCCCAATATGCCTTAATGGGCGTGTAACGGGATCCTTTACATATTCTTAGCTTTGGAAAAGAAATATGGAGCCAACGACTGCAAAAGAACTCCGGACAATTAGTCTTATGAGCGAAAACTGGAATCGACTCACCCATGAACACGTGACGTTCTCGAGATCACTAAATATTACTCATTGATGACACTAAAATTTGAGAGAATGCAGAGAAGATTCATATTTATGATATTGGAACTCACGACTAAAATATGAACACCATGAATTCTCCCACAAGGAAATGGAAACCAAAAACACATTTTATTGATAACTATTATTGTTACTAAATGCACTACAAGGTACAGCAGAAAATAAATGTTCTAAACGTACTATGGACGAGATGGATTATCACTAACAAGTATATTGTTCACAAAAAATATTAATCTTTGAATATATAAAAAAGCTGGACCAATGATGGTCAAAACTTAATAGATTACAATTTATCAAGAGAGAAAGCTGCATGAAAAGTGTCAGGTCTCTACAATGGATGGAACATCCGGAATTTGACCGCCAAATAGTTGAAAGTAACAAATATTAAATATGATTTTGATTTTAAATAAAAGCGGTTAGAAAGACAAGTTTATATTTTATTACGAACTAATCATTTATGATAACTGGTCGTGCAATTTTTATCCATACAAAAGAATGTACGGACAATGTATTTTACGTGATAACAATATAACAGTGGTTAATAAAACTTGTTTTTTGTAGAGTTAAATGTATTGGTACATACATTACTTTGATAAGTTTAAAAACGGAATGTAGAAGCTCGTGTAAATGTTGGTCATTACTAAAGTTGTATTTAATACTAATGACTAGCTGGCCTGATTGATAGAAGAAAGACATTGATTTAATCAGCATGTAACCATTCACTATTCGACGCCTACCCTTTAAATACGAAAAACAATCTATACTACTCGTCAAAAGTGAAGGGCGACTTAGAAAAACCTTGGTTGAAACCATAAAACAAATCTGATATAAACGTAATTGGTATCAGTCAAAACGGCATTTATTGAATACTAAATTGACATGTCACGTAAAGAAATGGAAACACACATGCAAACGCAATGAAGCTGTGAAGTGTGTCACCCACCTTTTCAAAAGTCACACAATATATATATTGGACAAATAGACATTTCAAAATCGGGTATGACCACCGTTTGCAGCAAGGCATTCAAGACAGAGTAGACGCATCGAGTCCACAAGGGTCCGAAGAGTATCCTGAGGAACAGCTTGCCATTCCTGAAGCAGAAATGCAGTCAGCTGTGCAACATCCATTGGCAGGGGGTGATTTGTTGACAATCTTCGACCAAGGACATCCTAGAGGTGCTCAATCGGAGAAAGGTCAGGTGAATGAGCTGACCACGCCCTCCTGATGATTCGATGTTGCTGAATAAACTCATTCACCACATGAGCTTGGAGGATGGCATTACCACCTATGGCCTAAAGAGCAGGCTGAACAATTGGTCTCAAGATTTCGTTCTGGTATGTTGGGCCGGTCAAGTTGCCTTGGATGATGTAGAGTGGGGTCCTGCTGTGTCTGTAGAAGCCTCTCCAGACATGACAGAACCCCTACCATAACGATCCACCTCTCGAATTGTGTCTTCAGTAAATCGCTCTCCTGGTCGTTTCCAAATTCGAATCCTGCCATCATTGAATGACACAGTGAAGCGAGATTCATCAGTGAAGAGAACTTGACTCCATTGTTGCCTTGTCCATCGGATGTGCTCGCGACACCACGCAACACGGGCTCTGCGATGAGCAGGAGTAAGAGGGATTCTAACTGCAGGACGTCGAGCAGCCAGTCCAAATTCATGTAAACGTCTGTGAATGGTGCTTTGACTGATATTAACGTTTACAGTTTGTCTCAGCTGACATCTTAGAGTGGAACAAGTCACTGTTCGATGGCGCAGGGCTGACAACAAGAGGTACCAGTCATCATGTCTATTGGTGCGATCCTCCACACTTCCTGTGGCCTGAAATCTCTCCAAAATTCTTTGATAGTAGAATGTGACACTGCAAGCCGTCTAGCAACCTCACGGCCAGATAAACCACTTTCAACCCACGCTATAGCAATCATTCTTTGTAAGGTGTCAAGACTTCTTCTCGGTGGCATGGTTTTTGCAAGTGATGAAACTACCATAAGTCTGCTGATTTCTGAGAAGTTAATGTGATTGCATTTACAACAGGCCCCTAGTCTTTAAATTTTGCATTTATTTACGTTTTTTCAGGGAAGGATTACGGTGGGATTTTTATCTTATTCGTTTTTTTTTTATTTCTCTTTGTTTAATAATCGAGTTTGGATTTTTTGTGTAGATTAAGAATTACGGTTGCTAGGAGAGATGGTAGTTTTAACTTTTAGACTGGCACCAGCGCGGTTTTTTTTCATTTAGATAATTCGTTCATGGAAGATTTTCCAGTGTAACATAATGGCAGAGCATTTTCGGTTCTTCTCAGTGAGCGCGCTATAATTTTTAGTAAGGGTGAAATCAGATGGGGGTAGAGGGGGAGTTTTAAGCGCGTGGAAACAGGTCAGCAACGGAATTTTTCAGCTTGATCGTAAGTTCTAAAATTAGATCATGACCGCAGGCAATTCCTGGCCCGTTGGTTGGTTCATAGATCGACCCGCTTAAGAACAAAGCCTAGCTATGACTCACGCGTAGCGTGGTCTGGGGTAATAAATAAGCGGGGTTCCCTGGCAGAAGTGGGAGATTTTTTTTGAACTTCTACGCCTTGGAAAAGAACTGTCTGTATTTATATACAGAGCCGACTGCTCTTTCGAGAGAAATTCGTGCTGGTAAATATGAAGTTAATTAAGCTTTAATAGTTTATAAGATTTTTGCAGAGTTGTTTCTAGGAGGTAAAGTTAATTCATAGAAGTAGAGCCATCAATGCTATAATTTTAATTGACTATAACTGAGTGTAAATAATATTCCAGACACGTGGGTGAAGATTTCTCAATATTTGAGTTATAATATTAGCGAATAATACGCTAGGGTTTTGGTGTGTATTTAATTGTTCAAGTGTGTGTAAATTACCAGCGGACTAATTTGTGTAACGCTGTGGTAATAGAACGAGTGGCTTTAAATGTTAGAGCATGGGAAATTGTGTATTTTTCTCTGTGTGGGTAAAACCTACATTTTGAAGTCAGCAGTTACGGGTCTAGTTGGGATTTTTAATTAGTCCCTTATTTAATAGACATATGTTTATACTGATGAATTCATGGAGACGGGAGATTATTGTCTCGGGTGAAGTCTATTGTATTTGGGTAGCCAGGTAAACACATCGATCATTGTTAAATAGTAGGGCCAGGAATTTACTGGCAACAGGTTCATTCAGTGGTTAGAATGTTGTGACGGGCTAACCTAAGCTGAGTCTGGAGATTAGAGTGTCGATAGGACAGTATTTGAGGGAAAGTGGGGGTAGGCATGTTTACTAATCGCTGAAGCGATACTAGAGCATGGGAGCTGTATGGAAGATTTGAAACTTAAGTGTTAGAGATTTGAAACTTAAGTGTTAGAGATTTGAAACTTAAGTGTTCGAGATTTGAAAACTTAAGTGGTCGAGATTGGAAAACTTAAGTGTTAAAGATTTGAAAACTTAGGTGTTAGAGATTTGCAAAAAAACTTAAGTGTTAGATATTTGAGACTTAAGTGGTTGAAGAGTTGGGATTTAAGTGTTGAAGAGTGAGAGTTAAGGGAGTTAAGTGTTAAGGATATGGGAAATTTGTTGTGCGATATATATTTGTTATTGTTTTGTCCACAGCAGATATTTTCCAGGCGTGGCAGCTAGGGCTACAGTAGTCCTTGAGCGGCTAGAAGTTCGCCGGTCTTCTCAGGAGAAGAAGAGTCGGCAGAGCCAGGAAAGAAAGTGGAGTAGTGACAAGGGGTTCACTGGTGCAAACGTTTTGTACCCAAGAGAGCAAGGAGCTGGAAGCACAGACTTCTTCAGCAAGAACAAGAGGTTCTTAATAAAATTCGGAGCTATTCACGCTCAGATAAAGCACACACTGAACCTAGGCGCAGGGCCTAGAGGTGTCGTGATTGGTCGGTCATAATAACACCGACGGCCCAGACCCAAGAGATGGGTAACGGGGCCTGTGATTTTTCCAGAATCGTCATTTGGTAGTGCAGAAGAGTCCAAGTCGAGAAACCAGAATGCCAATTCAAGTTAGCAGCTACAACGGCAGTCAGAGGAAAGAGGGTAAAAATACCTCTGAGCTGCAATAGAGGGAGAGAAGGAGAGTAGTGGAGGAGTCGCTTTTTCTGTAGGAACTAGGAGTGTCAGACAGACACTGAACATAACACTAGAACTCAGCAAGTCATCTGTAAGTTGTGTCGGAGGTGATAGAAGGGTTCTGGTCGTGGACTTGGTGATAGTCAGAGAATATTTAGCCTATAGTGGAGCAGCGGTGTAGGCACGTCATTTGTGTAGAAAACACGTCTGCAGACAGACGGACAGTAGGAGTTAGGGTGTGTTTACATGATATCAGGTTGATTAGGAGAAAGACGGATCTGGTGTTCGAGATCCTCCTTCACATGTTGTTGTATTACTTACCTTTCTTCCTTACAGGTTGAGGGGAGGGCGACTGTGGGGTTACCTTACCTAATCACTTGAAATTAATTGTTATGTTCTTTCCAGGTGTAGGAACACGCATGTTTATTCTATTTTTGTAGTATGTTATATGAATTTTTTTTGTGTGGTGTAAATAAAATCCATTGTAAATTTTCCGGCTGGATCAGTCACTTACTTCAACCTATATGTTGTCTGTAAGTGGTGTCTGTGGTGTTAAGTATTAAACCTTATCCCAGTCTTGGTAGCTAGAGGTAGTGAGGTTATCGCAAAACATTACGTCACTTAGTGGCAAGGGAGAGTCAATTTCGGTTCTCGACCCTTGACGCCAATAGCCTCATCTCCCACAGTCACTGTTATTTTCTTCTGAAATCTATCTTCTTAGTCTTTCTTTCCACTAGGGTCTAGTCTATTTAGGTAGGCAACCTCTAGTCTTAAATCCACTTCGTGACAAAGTGGGTGCTATCGTCCGGTGAATCATCTTTGTTACGTTCAATTCTGTGATCTTGACAAAGTGGCGGCGTTCGTCCGGTAGATCATCTTTGTTGGGATCAATTCTGTGATCGTGTCAAGATTCATAGATTGTTTCTATAGGAAAGTTCTGGAAAATAGATTTCTTTATAATATCCCCTAGACTAGAGCTATATATAAACTGATCCAGCTAATAGTTTTTTTTCCACAGGAAGTTTCTCCACAGGGTGCAGTCAGATTGTAGCTGTAGTTAGTTGATGACTAGAGGTAACTGATGGCTAACTGAATTTTTCTTAACAGGAAGGTAAATTCGGGTTTTTAGGTAGCTGCTTAATGAAAATTTTTTCAGGTAGTTCTTCAGATTGGTGCTAGTCTGAGTTCGGGTTTTGGGACATTGGTTACACAGGGAGTAGTGCCCAGAAGGTAACAGTAAATTTTTCGTGTTCCTTTTTTGTCATTTCCCCTCGTTGTGAGTTACTGCTGATTTGTCAGGTAAGATGGCTGAATTGGTCAAGCTACTTACTGCATGGAAGGACGCAGCTAAAAGCATGGGGATGAATGAGGCCGAGACTAGGGCTTACATTATGAGGGAACAGGACCGGCAGTCGGAGAGAGAAGGGGGGGCCCGACTGGCAGAGATGGACCTGCGTAAATTGGAAGCGGAGAAAGAAGAGAGGGCCCGACTGGCAGAGATGGACCTGCGTAAATTGGAAGCGGAGAAAGAAGAGAAGGCCCGACAGGCAGAGGAGAGAAAGGCAGAAAGGGAGGCGAAGGAAAGGGCCACAGAAGCAGAGAGACAGCATGAACTTGCCCTGCGTTCACTGGAACTGCAGTACCGATCTTCGGAAGGCAGTTCGGCTAACGGAGATTCTCCCGGAGCAGGGGCGACAGACACCTCAGGAAACGGAGGGCCCCGGATGGCAGCCATGAATTTTCCAATGGACTCTTTCCCTAACGGGAATGAGAAAATTGACATATTCCTGGAAAAATTTGAACGAATGGCAAAAGCGTACGGGTTGGATGAGAGTTTGTGGTGCCTCAAATTATCTCAGTCGTTGAAAAACCAGGCCTACGACATCTATAGTAAGATGCTCAGTGATGAACAAAATAACTTTGAGGCCCTTCGTAACGCACTGTTACAACGCTTTCAGTGGACTCCCCGTAAGTGCCAAGCTATGTTCAGGGAGAGCAGGCCGGAGAAAGGAGAAAGTTTTCCCCATTTCGCAGAAAGGCTGAAGAATTATCTCACTCGTTGGAGAGAATTGTCGGGTCTAGCAAAAACTTTTGAAGGACTCGAAGAGCTTGTCATGTGCGAACAAGTGAAAGCACACATGTCTCCAGACTTGAGGAGGTATCTGGCGGAGCAGGGCGCCCAGCAACTGGACCAGATCATTCTTTTTGCTGAAAGGTTCCAGACGGCACAGGCCGAAGTACTGGGCCAGAAACGAAAACACCCAGACCTGCCAGCACTGGACCAAGGAGCATCGGCATCGCAGTCGTTTTCGTCTTCTGCTCATCAGCAGCAGGGGCCGTCTCGCAAGGAGCCCCATCCCATTCATAACCTGCGGCCCCAACCGCATAACAGAGCACAGGCGACAACGTCTCATGAACCTGCTAGAAACAGGGGAGAAAATGACAGGTACTGTCGCAATTGCCGTACCACCTCTCACTGGACTTCTCGGTGTGTAAACAAACCACCCACTCACCATACAGCGTGTTTAAGGGCGGTGAGAGTGAAAAAAAGGGAACAATTGGGAACCTTTCAAATCAGAGAAGTGTTTCTCTAACAGTGGACCAGCAGTAGTGAATGGGACTGCTACCACTTGTTTATTTGACAGCGGGCTTACTTACCCGAGTATAGTCGCCCGACATTTGGTACAACCAGGCCAAATGACTAAGGAAAAGGTTGATATTGGTGGAGTTTTGAGGGGAGGGACCTCACAGCGTCTGCAGATAGCCAATATTAAGGTGGAGAGCAGGTTTGTGCGTGGCACAATCAAAGCTGCTGTAATGGAACAGCCAGCTTATGACTTCATCTTGGGGGCCCCATATATAGTTTTGGGAAACCCCCCAGTCCCGATCCTTGCTGGTGCAAGGGGGCCTACTACAGGCCAGAGAAGTGAAAAGGGAATGTCCCGGATTCACGGAGCCCCACGAGAGCTCAACCAGCCACGCCTTGAGATGGAGAGGTTAAATACCTCCAAGGTTAGTGGAATGGTTTTTGCAGAGGCGTATCCCTCTGACAGCCCTGTTAAGCCGAAGGGCCAAACAGCGGCGACGCCTTTGATTTTGGAAATACCTTCGTTGTCGTCGGGAATTAGGCCCCCGATGGTATTACCTCCTGAGAGCGAGGAACATACTGACAAGAGTGGTAGAACGTATGTACACGACCAGCGCAATCTTCATAGGGCAGAAGACAGCGAATCGAGCGAACATATGTTTCCAACCAGCCCTGGAGCCCCATCCGACCAGCACTTTACTCAGACGGAGGAGGACAGTGATCTGAGAAACCGTTTGCCTATAAACGGAGATGGGCCCCATCCCGCTGCTAGCTCGCTAACAGAAAGCGGCTCTTGCAAAGAGGCAAGAAGCAAAAACGTACCACCAAATGCGTTCTGCTTAGTAGGGGAAACGGATGTCGCTGAGGTCAGGCGCAACCCAGTGAGAACCCCTGGTGGGAGAGTAGAGAAAGGAGCAATCTCTACGCAACCTCTAGGCAAACCAGAGGGGAGTGAAGCGATCGGAGAATTTATGCTGGAAGCACCAGATAGTTCGCACCTTCATCGCCATATACCTGCGGTCTCAAACCCGCCGAGGTGCAGCAAGGTAGTCGCCATCGTCAGGCAGCCACAAAGCCAGTTGGTCAGGGCAGCCGACCAAGACAGCTTTTTTACGGACATAGCCAAGGAAGGTTCAGACCCACCATTGGATGGCACAGGTCCGAAGAAAGATCAACTCTTCCACCGGAGCATGGGAGTTGGTAGAAGAAGAAGAAGGAGGAAACGTAGAAGAAGAAAGTCGCAGGACAACCATGGGAGTTGTAGTCGCCAGGCGGAAATAACCAGTCGTGACCATGAGACTTCAGGACTGACAGTCAGATCTGTAGACTTGTATAGGGGCCAGTCTGGAAATACAAGATCACATTAAATTAGATCGTGTACCACGAACTTGAAGAGGGGGGTAATGTGAGAAGTTAATGTGATTGCATTTACAACAGGCCCCTAGTCTTTAAATTTTGCATTTATTTACGTTTTTTCAGGGAAGGATTACGGTGGGATTTTTATCTTATTCGTTTTTTTTTTTATTTCTCTTTGTTTAATAATCGAGTTTGGATTTTTTGTGTAGATTAAGAATTACGGTTGCTAGGAGAGATGGTAGTTTTAACTTTTAGACTGGCACCAGCGCGGTTTTTTTTCATTTAGATAATTCGTTCATGGAAGATTTTCCAGTGTAACATAATGGCAGAGCATTTTCGGTTCTTCTCAGTGAGCGCGCTATAATTTTTAGTAAGGGTGAAATCAGATGGGGGTAGAGGGGGAGTTTTAAGCGCGTGGAAACAGGTCAGCAACGGAATTTTTCAGCTTGATCGTAAGTTCTAAAATTAGATCATGACCGCAGGCAATTCCTGGCCCGTTGGTTGGTTCATAGATCGACCCGCTTAAGAACAAAGCCTAGCTATGACTCACGCGTAGCGTGGTCTGGGGTAATAAATAAGCGGGGTTCCCTGGCAGAAGTGGGAGATTTTTTTGAACTTCTACGCCTTGGAAAAGAACTGTCTGTATTTATATACAGAGCCGACTGCTCTTTCGAGAGAAATTCGTGCTGGTAAATATGAAGTTAATTAAGCTTTAATAGTTTATAAGATTTTTGCAGAGTTGTTTCTAGGAGGTAAAGTTAATTCATAGAAGTAGAGCCATCAATGCTATAATTGTAATTGACTATAACTGACAGCGCAATTAGGTATTTTGTGAAAAGGTAGTAGGGAATTTTGATAGTTTCCTCAGAGTAGCTGTTTGTATAAATTGGAATATTACTGTTATTTGTCAGAAGACAGGGGATCTAATTTTTCCTGGATTTGTGATTTTAAATGGTGCAGCGTAAAACACGCTCGCGGAATTAAATTAATTTTAGTTCGTAACGGACATGCCATGAGTTACCCTCTTATCTAAATTATTATCAGAGTGCATTCATTCTTTTTATGAGATAATGAAAGCTTAAAGATGGTAGATGTTAAATACTATAATTTTGAGACACGATGCACGTAATTTCATTGTGATTTTCGAGGATTTGGAGAGAGGGGTACCGGAGCACGTGCTGTGTCTATTTTTTGAGGGGTGAATCTGAAAACGGAAGGAAGAAGGGAGATAACGAGGCATGCATTGTAAAATAGGATTTCAGTTCCTTTAGAGATTTTAATGTCCATTGTTATCAGAATCGGGTGTAAATAATATTCCAGACACGTGGGTGAAGATTTCTCAATATTTGAGTTATAATATTAGCGAATAATACGCTAGGGTTTTGGTGTGTATTTAATTGTTCAAGTGTGTGTAAATTACCAGCGGACTAATTTGTGTAACGCTGTGGTAATAGAACGAGTGGCTTTAAATGTTAGAGCATGGGAAATTGTGTATTTTTCTCTCTGTGTGGGTAAAACCTACATTTTGAAGTCAGCAGTTACGGGTCTAGTTGGGATTTTTAATTAGTCCCTTATTTAATAGACATATGTTTATACTGATGAATTCATGGAGACGGGAGATTATTGTCTCGGGTGAAGTCTATTGTATTTGGGTAGCCAGGTAAACACATCGATCATTGTTAAATAGTAGGGCCAGGAATTTACTGGCAACAGGTTCATTCAGTGGTTAGAATGTTGTGACGGGCTAACCTAAGCTGAGTCTGGAGATTAGAGTGTCGATAGGACAGTATTTGAGGGAAAGTGGGGGTAGGCATGTTTACTAATCGCTGAAGCGATACTAGAGCATGGGAGCTGTATGGAAGATTTGAAACTTAAGTGTTAGAGATTTGAAACTTAAGTGTTAGAGATTTGAAACTTAAGTGTTCGAGATTTGAAAACTTAAGTGGTCGAGATTGGAAAACTTAAGTGTTAAAGATTTGAAAACTTAGGTGTTAGAGATTTGCAAAAAAACTTAAGTGTTAGATATTTGAGACTTAAGTGGTTGAAGAGTTGGGATTTAAGTGTTGAAGAGTGAGAGTTAAGGGAGTTAAGTGTTAAGGATATGGGAAATTTGTTGTGCGATATATATTTGTTATTGTTTTGTCCACAGCAGATATTTTCCAGGCGTGGCAGCTAGGGCTACAGTAGTCCTTGAGCGGCTAGAAGTTCGCCGGTCTTCTCAGGAGAAGAAGAGTCGGCAGAGCCAGGAAAGAAAGTGGAGTAGTGACAAGGGGTTCACTGGTGCAAACGTTTTGTACCCAAGAGAGCAAGGAGCTGGAAGCACAGACTTCTTCAGCAAGAACAAGAGGTTCTTAATAAAATTCGGAGCTATTCACGCTCAGATAAAGCACACACTGAACCTAGGCGCAGGGCCTAGAGGTGTCGTGATTGGTCGGTCATAATAACACCGACGGCCCAGACCCAAGAGATGGGTAACGGGGCCTGTGATTTTTTCCAGAATCGTCATTTGGTAGTGCAGAAGAGTCCAAGTCGAGAAACCAGAATGCCAATTCAAGTTAGCAGCTACAACGGCAGTCAGAGGAAAGAGGGTAAAAATACCTCTGAGCTGCAATAGAGGGAGAGAAGGAGAGTAGTGGAGGAGTCGCTTTTTCTGTAGGAACTAGGAGTGTCAGACAGACACTGAACATAACACTAGAACTCAGCAAGTCATCTGTAAGTTGTGTCGGAGGTGATAGAAGGGTTCTGGTCGTGGACTTTGTGATAGTCAGAGAATATTTAGCCTATAGTGGAGCAGCGGTGTAGGCACGTCATTTGTGTAGAAACACGTCTGCAGACAGACGGACAGTAGGAGTTAGGGTGTGTTTACATGATATCAGGTTGATTAGGAGAAAGACGGATCTGGTGTTCGAGATCCTCCTTCACATGTTGTTGTATTACTTACCTTTCTTCCTTACAGGTTGAGGGGAGGGCGACTGTGGGGTTACCTTACCTAATCACTTGAAATTAATTGTTATGTTCTTTCCAGGTGTAGGAACACGCATGTTTATTCTATTTTTGTAGTATGTTATATGAATTTTTTTTGTGTGGTGTAAATAAAATCCATTGTAAATTTCCGGCTGGATCAGTCACTTACTTCAACCTATATGTTGTCTGTAAGTGGTGTCTGTGGTGTTAAGTATTAAACCTTATCCCAGTCTTGGTAGCTAGAGGTAGTGAGGTTATCGCAAAACATTACGTCACTTAGTGGCAAGGGAGAGTCAATTTCGGTTCTCGACCCTTGACGCCAATAGCCTCATCTCCCACAGTCACTGTTATTTTCTTCTGAAATCTATCTTCTTAGTCTTTCTTTCCACTAGGGTCTAGTCTATTTAGGTAGGCAACCTCTAGTCTTAAATCCACTTCGTGAATTTAATCATTCTATGCGCTTATATAAAAGTGTATTGAAAATAATAGGGTGGCCCTTGACTTTTGACGAGTAGTATATATTCGCAGTTGAATATTTACGTTACTACAAAATCCTTACTTTAATGGAGTTATTTCCACCCTTATTCTATATTGTTGTTAATATTACATAAATTTGGCTTAGTCAAAACCATTAAAATTTGATACATTCAAAACATACCAAGAAAGCATGGCGCATGTTAGGTTTTGGGCTCCTTACAATGAAGTGAAACATAGAGATTTTGAGCGTCAAAAATTTGAAACAAGACAAAAAAATAACGCTCAGAGGATCTTAAAGGAAAGTGGTTAAAAAGACACGTTTTCGGTATTATATATGAGAGCGAATACATTTCATCTGACAGTAGTAGTAAAATAAATATGTGAGTCCTCGAGAAAAACAGAAAAGAGTGCCTGTGTAAGGAGGTTTAATTTTAGGTTTTAAGGACCGTCCCATCATTGCAAACGGACAACTCCATAAGTGCCACCAATCTCCTCCCCTTAGACCACACAAGGAGATGCGTCAGCACAGTGTCTACCAAGACTCCGTAAGGCACCGGCGAGATCCCAATAGGTGTGGGTACATAGGAAATCACATATTCCATATACATATTTTTTGTGGTGGAAAGTTTTTCCTAATTTTTAAAATTATTGCCAGCAGCACTGGCCGTATGGCTTACTCTTTAATACGATTTCCAACTGCCGAGAGATTTTTAAACGTGCGCAACTTGTACATGGTAAACGGGACTCCCTGTTTTTTCGCCTATTAATTCGAGAAGGCCAGGCATATCCGATCCTCACTACCCCCATGTGACCAGAGGGTGGGGGGTGGGGGGAGAAAAGTAATGAAATCCATTAGGAACAGCTGGTTCTGAAAAAAAATTTCCATCAATTATATTCCTTTGCTGGATGGAACCCGGTACCATCTAGAATTAGAAGCGGACTGCCATTCCTCTGAACCAATCCGACCGCCAAAGACAAGTAAGTAGACTAGTCAATAGCGATTAGATTTATTGTGAGAAAGAAGGGTGAAGAGAGAAACATGAAATAGATAAATAATTCATAGAGTTTTCAAGAGTTAATACAAACCTGTATGTAACACAATTAGCAGTTTTACGCGATTTGTGGGCCCGTAGAACTTAAGTACGAGCAGATGTGAAACTGTTACTGTAGACGCACATTTCCATAGTTGGGACTCATGAATGATGTATCGGTTGTTGTTTGTTGTAAGAATTGAAGACAGTAAATAGTTGTATCCGTTGTCCAGGTAATAATAATTGTAACGATGTGCCATTCTCCACACTCTTTGATTTTGGCTCGAGTCGCCCTGGTGGAGAAATAGCTTATTTATGTTTTACTGCTTATAGAAAGTGTAATATATTTGGTGTGTGGTTATTTCCGTATTCGCGGATTTTGGGATGTCTAAAACCGATGATTCGATTAAAAACAAATTGCAACAAAAGTGAAAATGCTTATTCCATTAGGACAAATCAAATCATTAAAATATATATGGTAAGGAATAATATATACTACAATATATATATAGTATAAATTAGTTATATATATATAGATAAATATAAATAAAATATATAGTATTATATATATATGTATATATATATATATATATAAATATAATATATATATTATATATATATAATATATATATATATATATATATATAAGTATATAAATAATATATATATAGTATATATTGGTATATATGTATATAATGATTATATATGTATATATGTATATATGTATATATATATAATAGTATATATGATATATATATATTATATATATATGTAAATATAATATGCTATATATATATAAGGTATATATATAATATATAGGAGAGAGAGAGAGAGAGAGAGAGAGAGAGAGAGAATCAGAGAGAGAGAGAGAGAGAGATCATCGCGTGTTACAAAGGCTTATACAACATTAAGAAATCTCTTTTTTTACTTCTATTGACAACGTGATTTAACTGTACAAAATACTTTACGAAGTTCAAACGCTAATATTTGCTTGTTTATGTTTATTCTAAACTATTGACTTGTCTCGAAACTATTCCCATATTTCAATGAAGTAATTCTAGAATGATTTTGACTTCGTCTTTGAAATTACTCAGATGGAGTCCATCTGCCTAGGTAGTTTTAACTATTGAGGCTAAAAGCGATTCAATTTAACTGTTATGTTACACCTTGCTCTTACTCGCGGTCAATCGTCTCATGGAACTCCGTTTTTTTCACTTTTTTTGCGATTTTTTAAGACCGTATCAGCTGTGGCTTATCATAAATTTGTTTATATGTTCCACCGAACTTATACACTCGGCGTATTCTCGATGGTGTCTTCATTATATATTTTCTGTGATTAGGAAGGAACAGGGGTCAGTGACAGCAGCACACTATGGAATTATTTGTGTACGCCAAGTCTTACGTGTACAAGTCCGCTTATTTCAACATCAGTGGTGCTGCTTTAGTTACATTTTAACGTTTGTCATTTTTTTCTTTATAGTTTAATTAATAGTAATATCAACCACATGAATTTGTAAGACTTCAATTCATGCGACGGTCTGTCAGCATTAAAACGATTCCAACGGCTTCTTTGCATAGCCATGAATTGTGTTTAGTGTGTCAACGGTAAAGAATTTACTGTTGTAAATGTCATTTAGCAGTAATTCAATAAGAGCGAAAAAAAGTGTATCTGACAAGACAAAGGAACAGTGGGAGCGACTGCACCCTTAGAAATATTACAACCTCGACTAATCTACTTCATCTACAATGAACCTACTACTGTTACAACTGTCACTACTACTACTAACCTACTACATCTAATCACAGTGACGTTTTGCAACTATCACTGCTTGTTTAACTTAGCAAGTTACAAACCACAGTAATGTAGAAGTGTTACATCTTTTTTAGATTTGCTCCAGGTAATTCCCGGCGCGTCCTTCTGAGAACAATCAGGAAAAAAAAGGTCTATTCCTCAATCATGTTGTAATAGTCAACTATTAAGAGGTGTACATGAGGTTGGCCATCACATCATGGAAAACTCGTTACTACAAGAAAACACAGCTGCACGTAGCACATGCGTGCTATGATACAAAGCTTTCCTACTTGTGTTAATCGCGCCGTAGTTGGGTTGGGAACAGCCGTCGACGTAATCGCTCTGGTAGCCGTAGTCTAAGGTACCATTTACCGCTTCAGCACTTGCAATAGCTGCGACTCCTTTAGGTTCATAAGATAGTGCATCGCTTGAAACCCTCACTGGGTAAACGCTAATCTGGTTACCAGAATAGGACGAGACGTCAAGCAGCGATTAATGTGTACAAGAGTAAAATAAGAAATACTGATAATTGTGCATTGTTTTACATAACGTCAAATAGATGGTAAATGTTTCGTTGAAATGTAAAAAAATACGTGTACAGAATAGTAGTAAAAGTAACAGTGAATACTAATATATACGACTGAGATAAGTATAATAGGATAAGGGAAAAATATAGCATATAATATGGGAGATAAGTAGCATAGAATATGGGAGATGTCGCATAGAGATTTATGATCAATAAATTTTCTATATTCTGTTCTTCTCTACCCATGTCCTCTACTTTATTATCGCTCTTATATCCTTTTCCTGTTTTGTTCGCATTCGTTCGTTTGCGACTAAATTTACTTTCCCATTCTGACTTTACCGTTTTTTTGGCTCATGTTAGACACGCATTTATTACATAACGTGTCAGTCCCTGCACGAGACGAAGAGCGTTAGAATGCATTCCGCCAGACACAGAAAGCAGACACGTGTCTATACTTTTCTCATGACACGGCGCTCTTGAGCTAGATTCTTGACGTAAACGTGTGAGAATGCATTCTGTCAGACATGGGATAGCAGGCAGTTGTCTACATTTCCATCTGACACGTAGCGCTACGAACAGTTTCTTAGCACTAGGTGTGAAGACGCACTCTTGGCATGTTATGGCCAGTCGCCCGAGTTTATGGGAAGTGTTAAGAGAAGGGGAGAGACCGGCGCTATTGCGGGGTTTTGGAAATAGCGTGCATCCTATGTCAGGGTTTTAAGATATTAACGAGAGTTTTAAACTTTATTTAATTCAGTCCTCAAGATTCGTAGTAGACAGGTCGCTCGTGTAAAGAATAAGCTGTATAGCGAAGTTTCTCAGTTTGTTTCGACAATTTGCCGAGCTTCTAGACTTCAAATATATATATCAGCGTATAATTCTAAGTTGTGCGATCGCGTGTAATTCTGTGTTGAGGTAATATATCTAGTATTTTGTGAGTGATTAAGTGTTAAATTGCTTATTTTATTTCCCTAGTTTCTTTTGTGCAGAGTGAGTAATTTATAAGTCTGTATATTCTCTAGCTGACGTGTTTTAGTGGAAAGCGGAATAAATTATAATTTTTAGCTTAAAAATCCCGTAGCTAAAATAAATTTAATTTAACTGCTAAATAATCAGACGAGAATATTTTTTTTTTTTAAACTAAACTTATAACTGCTCAGATCCATCACTGAGTATTGACGAAATACGTATGTATTTCTAATTCATGATGACGGATTTTATGAATATAACTTATTTCACTGGAAGTTTTAAATGTTAAGTCAAGCTCTCCGCTTGCCGTTTATAATGTAAGTTATAACCGAAGTACATAGTTGGTATAAGTATTTGATATGTTGTTTTTCTGTATTCAGTGAAAACTGGGGTGACCCAACTTTTCCAGCGTTTGAGTACACGAGAAATATCTGTGAAGAACTAAAACCTTTTCCTTAAAGACTTGGTGTGTAACCTTTACAAGAACTTTAACGGTTAAATGAAATAACGGGCCCATCGAACCTGATTTAACTCTTCCAGAGAAAAACCTCGAGTACATTTTCAGCCTTTGTGGCAAGTAAGATATTACAATCAATAACTCTTCCGACACTGTTGACAAGTGGTGATGTGACCAACTAAATTTCTATACTGAGATAAGGCACCCGACCTGACATTCCTCACTACTAGAAACCTAAGCTATTGACACTGTGCTCGCTGATAACGTTCGTGCCTGGACAATTTTAATGTGACAGAACCAGATATCTTAAAATAAGTAGAACCAAGATAACGTTCCCTGAAGCAGTGAATTCAACCCGTCTTTTTGGAACTGGGGTTGTCTTGGCCACGGCTACCATTGAAGATTCTGTATATGCATGTCCTAAAAAATTGTGGTTGCAGAAGTTGCTACCAAAGCTGTAAGTACGCCTGAAAGCACGTGATCACGGCTGAATGAATAGAGTGAATGCAGGACTGAGTGATTCCTTTATTGTTGTATTTTGGCACCAATTTTGCTGTCTTAATTTCCTTTATGCCAGTTTTTGTTGCTAACAATATTTTGCCTTAGGATAGATCATACTACTATCTAAGTCTGTTCATACCTTTAAAAGGGAAAATCATTAGACTACAGTAGATGTATCCGTGACCTCTTTGGGGCTATCATCTTTTTCGTTTAACAGGACTGTGGGCTAAAACATCGAGGGAAAGGATCAAACTGTTAGTCGGAGAACTATTTATTCCTGTAGTCAATTCCTTGACTTTTATGACTATTTTGAGTATATGTTTTGAATGTAATTTTTTAAAAGTTGTGATGGAAGTTTTATTTTGATCATTAAACTATCACAATTAAACTTAATCAGTGTGGCGGTCAGTTTGTCCCCCCCGGGGGGGTTTCCCAAATATCTATATTTTTTCATTGTCATAGTTTTACGTCTGTGTGTTCTAATTGTAGTCACTTATGTGTGTGCGTATGTGAGTAAATTATAGATATATATATATTTAAATAATGGTATTATATTAGAATTTGTCTGACAAATACTAACTCTGTTTGTAGAGTTGATAGGCAGACCTGAGAGAAGCTTCTCAAGTATTAAGACAGAATCTACTAATATATTTTTCCTCCACCTCACTCGTGAAAGTCTATTTTCTATTTTATCACCTCCCACTGAGTCTATCACTTAATTTCTAATTATCTATTCAGAAGGGACCAAAACTGAGGTCTTAAATCACCTATCACAAATCTACGACAGGTAGATACGTAGTCTAGGATATGGGATATAATTAACATAGAATATTATGGGTGGAGATAATAGGATATGATTGGGAACACATAATTCAATGATTGTGGGAAACAAATAACATATATTATGGGAGACAAGTTTTTACATATAATTATGGTAGATAACTTGGAGTGTAGCATAGATGGGAGATACGTAATATAGAATATGGGCAGATATGTAGCAAGAATATGGGAGATAATAGCATAGAATACGGGGTGTAAGGTACCAAAGAAACGTGGTGGGACATATAGCATAGATTGTATGGTAGACAAAATATTGCCTAGAAATATATGGGAGTTAAGTAACATAGAAATTGTGGGAGAGTAAGTAGCATATAAAATATGGGAGGGGAAAAAAATTGGTGCATCTTTATCTGAACTTTAAAAGACTAAACAACGAATGAATCAGTTTGGATATCCTGTACCTCCTATTTGGTCCAGAATTTGAAAACTGAACAATGGTATTCAAAACACCCCTCTCTGACCTGCCCATAAAGGGTGTTGTGTGGAGCAGTATGGCCGACACTTGTTAAAGGTAACGGTCCAGTAAATCCAATAGAAGAATACTGCCGTAGAGGAACGAAGTGGTAAGATGCTTCCTCTGATCTTTTAAGATTCAATCGTTACTGAGGTGGGGTGACCATCTCCTTTGCGTTCCGCTCTCTTTGCCTTTCCCAACTCAATAGCAAAGTTCATGTGTGACCTAATTTACAATTTCTAGTAGAGTGGTTAGTATAAACCGCTTCAGGTTGGTTCGATTGTAAAGCGTTGCCAGCGATGCAGCAATGTTACTAAGCCCACTTTGCCAATTGACCAATTTAAAGAAAATGTACCATAACAAACATTTACAAAAAATACAACAGCAGCATACACATTCTTCAGACGTGAATTTACCAGGAATCCAGATCGAGTAACTGATGAGTCCAGACCAAAACGTGAATGTGAGTGAATTATTGGCCGGGACAGCGTAGTTGTCATGGCTTGGGGAAAACGACCAAGTTTCCACAAAACTTGACATCCTTTCACGCAGACGTAAGTCGTGAGAACACTCATTGTTGGTAGCTCCAGGTCCAAAGGCCCTGATAGACCCACAAATAATTCGACCGCAAGTATTCCGATATAGAGACACTAGACTACTTTCACAGCTAATAAGTTTAAATTGGTGTAAATCTATATATAAATATTTGTATTAATGGGGACAAATGGGTGGGCTTTACAGATCTTTCATAAATAGAAGGAATGGACCTGTGCGACAATACAAAACCAGGTACACCAATGCTGATAACTGATGACAAGAATCAAAATGCTGCTTATGAATTAGAAAATGAGGAAAAACCGAATAAGACGGTAAGTAAATAAAGTATTAACTCGCATAACTACCTTGGCATTCCATGAGCTTATCAACTAAGGAGGGTTGGGTAGTTTACCCTCTATCGGCCCGACACATCCCGATTTCAGCAAATGCATTTTTGGGACGAAAGGGTTTGCCTGTCCCTTTTTCGATCCCTACTCTCTCGAGCCAAACAAACTGCAGTGATGCAAGCCTGTTTTCCAGTACCTACCACTTTGATGTGGGTATATGGGTCTTAGTGTCACTCTGGTTCGCTGACCCTGAACACAAAGCAGTCCCACGCTAATGGGTTCGCCCACAAACAACATAATAAAAAATTCAAGTTCAGCAATATGGAAACTCTGGCAACGGATACGACACACACTGAGGATCAACCTGTTTTGATAGGCATTAATCAAAGTTAGTCCAATGTTCTGGAAATCATCCCAAGGGTAAGATTGGTAAGTACCAACAAAATACATGCAATGTAAAACTGGAGACAACAATGAAAATGATGAGGAAGATATGGAAAGGCTTTTGCACTGATGGCACGTGACAGGATGGTACTTGTCACACGTTTGACGTTTGAAAGCCTATGCTCCGTATACGGTACTAAAGTTATAGAAGAAATCTAAGATCAAAAATAATATAGGGAGAAGAAGAGAGATGGTTATAAAGACTACAGAACTGACCAGGAAATTAAAATATCCTGAACCCATGTAAAAGGCCCTAGACACTCCCATTGTTTTTAAAAATTATTAATGAAGTGTGACTGTATGCCATCTAATAAGAACCGGCAAAAGAGAAATAAAACCAAAAATTACAAATATAAAGAAAAAAAAATAAACATAAAAATAAAGCATATAAAAAAATATATATATAAAAATAAAAAAATATATATAAATAAAAATATATATATATAAAAAATATATATATAACAAAAATATAGACCAACGGGGCTGATCACTCCTTTTGCCAGTCACTTCGATTACGGAAACAACAGCAAATGGATTGAAAAAAAAAAAAAAAAGAAAACGCCAAAAAAAGCGTGAATGGGAAACAATGGCAAAAAAAACCTATTTGCTGTTGCCCTAAAAAAAATAAAAATAGTATATATATATATAATATAATATACTATATATAAAATTATAAATATAATATATATATATATAAAAAATATAATATAATATATATATATATTATAAATATAATGATATACATAAATACAAATATACATAAATAACATAAATACAATATAATACATATATATATATATAAATAGTAATATATAAATATAAATAAAATATATTATATTAAAATATTTAAAAACTATAGAATATATAAATATATTAATAATATTTATA
>JAMPIV010017230.1:0-47688 GCA_024509875.1 Oreohelix idahoensis | reverse complement strand
AATATTAACATTTCAATTAAGTGTAACTGACTAGCACATAAGTCAGACAAGTCAGTCATCAGGTGTCAAAGTTATACAGTCATAGCAAGTAACATCAATTCAATGATACAGAATTAATATTAACATATCAGTAATAAACATCATCTGGTTTATTCCGCTCCTATACATCCCTTCATATTCTATAACTTGATCCTTCCAAATCATATCAAGTACAAATTCAAATACTGATGCTATTCTTAGCATCTACACAAAATTACTACATAAATAAAGAGAGTGACCAAGCGATCAAGTTGCTTTCTTCGGTAGTACAATTACATAGTTTTGGAATTGAAACCTGGCTGTGGAACACTCCATTTTACCAGCTGTAAATGGGTACAAAGTTGTGCGCTCGAACTAGGGAAGGCAAAGGCAGCGAGGAAGGGGACTAGTCACCTTAACCTCGTAAACTGGGATCTTCCATGATGAAGTTTCTAACACTTCATTTCCCTATGACAGTCTCTGCCATAGGACTGCCTTTATCGTCGTAAGCGATAAAGCAATATGATAAATATATCTTCATTAGGCTGTGGGGCTATCTGGGATTAATTTTTGTACAAGCAACAATCATCTCATCCACAATGCACATGTTTAGATCATATTAAAAATACAATACATTATATCAATGACTATTATACAGGCATATTTTGTGAATTCTATATGAACCTGAAATAACAAATATTATACATGGTAGTTATCATAATTTCGCTTACCCTCAGACTTCAGATACTGGACTGAACAATGTTTCTGGCGATCCGCTCACAATTCATGGGTAGTGGCGAAACTCTGCCTCCAGTCTGTCTCAAACCTCTTTCGTTGTGTATGTCTCCAGTTTACCGATCCGCTACTTATACGCATCACGCGGCCGTATCGGAGAGCAGTGACGTCACAGCCTAAGACTAGGCCTGAAAAATCTTTCCCGAACATCGATTTCAGCCGATCTGCGCGTCGACTGAAATTTTGCCTTTCTCATTCTCGGCATATATAATATCCATATTGTTCCATCTTATCTTGTTTTATACAGCTGATAAAACTCTATCTTCCTATCCATGTAAATTCCCAAACTGTTATTTGTTGATTTTAATATTTAGAACAGAAGTGGGTTACACGCTTTTAGCGTAACTGTGGGCAGCCGAAATACGCATATATCTCCGTAAATGAGAACTTCCTACTGTTCCTTCTTATATGCAGTTATACCCAATCCTTCCCTGTACTGAAATGTAAAATCCTTTTCATACTGATTCCCTTCTGCTTTTATTTATCCTTGGCGATTTCCTCTGTCTGATACACATTTCGCTGATACGCCGCCATTTTGAAAGCGGTCAATCGATCGTTGACGTGTTTATAAATCTAACTGAACCCGTTTGCAATGACTTGAAACCATTTTGCGACACTCCACAAAGATTGATTAAATCCTCTTCTTCGGGGAACGTTTATTTCGTTACTTGTTATTAGGATTTCTGTTTATGTCACATTTATTTACTCCAGGTAAGAAAATTAACAGTGCTCACAGTGTCAGTAGCTTGAAATTTCCATTTTTACATAAAGGAATGTCAGGTCGGTAAATTCTCTCAGTATAAAGTTCCTTGTCACTCCACAAATGGTCGATGGTCGGGAAATGTTAATGTTTGATTTTGTCGCCACAACGGGCTGAATGTAAATGAAATTGGGAAAAAGAAATCTGGATAGCTATAGGCCCAGTTAAAAAGTTATTCTTAATATTCTTTGGGTTGGTACTCTGTCTCTTTCTGGGTGTAAACAAGAGGCCAGACAGGTTCACCTTGAAGACCCAATATATATATATATGAATGTTATTTTTGTACTTTTGGACTTAGATCCGTTATTCTCCGATTCAGGTTTAGGCGTAGGCTTAGACCGCTGATAGGTTTTTGGGTAAGTGACCCAGTACTAGATATGGGAAAGAAAGAAACAACCATATAATCACAATAACCACTACACCACTATTCTATCCTACTTAACCCGCGCAGAATTATAATTTATTATACACTCGGTTATTTAACTTTGAATAAAACTAACCGGGTACAGCTTTTTTACCGTTAACAAAAAAACCCGTGAAATGAGCGCTAGTCATTTATAAATTTACTCATAATGAATTAGAAATAAATATATATTTCGTCTAACTATGAATTGGCAGTGGTGCACCACTTCACATACCTAGGGTCTACCATCAATGACAAACTCTCACTGGATACAGAAATCGACAGCCGCATTGGCAAAGCTGCAGCTACCTTTGCCCGCCTCACATCGCGTGTTTGGGGAAACTCTAAACTCACAATGAAGACCAAAGCTGCGGTATATAATGCCTGCGTCACCAGCACACTCCTATATGGCAGCGAGACCTGGACGACCTATGCTAAGCAAGAAAGAAGGCTCAATACCTTCCATTTACGGTGTCTACGCCGCATCCTCGGCATCTCTTGGAAAGATAAAGTGACAAATGTCGAGGTGTTGTCACGTGCTGGCCTTCAAAGTATGTATGCACTGCTTGGACAGCGCAGACTTCGCTGGCCTGGCCATGTTCGCCGCATGGAAGATGGTCGCATCCCAAAAGATATCTTTACGGACAATTAGCAGATGGCAAGAGAACAGTTGGACGACCACAGCTGAGGTTCAAAGATGTGTGCAAGAGAGATATGAGGGCACTGGACATGGATCCAGCAACATGGGAGGATGAAGCTGCCGATCGCACTAAGTGGCGATGCTATTTACGGCGCCACCTCAGATTGGTCGAAGAGAGGCTCACACAAGAAGCAGAGGTGAGGAGAAAACGTCGAAAGGAGCACCAGGAAAATAAGCAGCTGAGGGATGTCACCTCAAGGGCGCTCTCCCATAGTCAGTTATGACTGAAGGGGCTATTATTATTATATATTTCGTCAGTACTCAAAATGAATAGTGCATTTACTAGTCGATTAAAATATCTCTTACTGGTTAAATCAGTTAGTTAGATTAACGCTACAGCCGGAACAAATTTGCTATAGATTATTTTAATTTGCAAGTCAATTAGCACAAAATCCTAGTGAAATGTAATGACGGACTTAACAATTAAATCACTCTACACAGAGAAATCTTAGTGAAATAAAATGACGGACTTAACAATTAAATCCCTCAAACTTATATTATAATATTTACCGCAAACACAGAAATTCTTCTTCTTAGATCCTTAACCACCGACCGTCAAAGCAGTCAGTGGCCATCACGCCTAGTGGCGTCTTGTAGGGCAACAACAAATTGATTCCACTTTGCTCGTTCGGTGGCCATCCTTTGTACATTGCCCCCAGCTCTGGTTCATTCTTTGCATCTCAGCCTCCACAGTCCTCCGCCAGGTTGTTTTTCGTTCGGTGGCCATCCTTTGTACATTGCCCCCAGCTCTGGTTCATTCTTTGCATCTCAGCCTCCACAGTCCTCCGCCAGGTTGTTTTTGGTCGGCCTCTCTTTCGTTTTCCTTCAGGGGTCCAAAGCATAGCTGTAACGTACTTTGAAGTTTGTAGACAGCGGAAATGTGAATTACGGTTGAAGCCAGACAATATTACTAAAGAATGAGGAAATAGCTATATAGGAATGTATGACGGACTTTAAAAGTATGCATTTACTGAAAATTAAATTATTCACTACAGGAGAAGGCCTGGCTGGAATAATATTAAATAAATGTAACTCAACAAAGGAGATAAACTAGGAATTATATCCAAAAGGATATTATTCAAATATAAATAGTTTTAAAGATAATTAATATTTTTCACCTTCATCACATCGGCTAAAAGTTAGCTAATAATCTTTAAAAATTTATTACACTAACAAGCCTCAACGGATTTGTATAAAACTTATATGGGATGAAAGCCTCATATGGGGAAAAGGGAATGATACATAGGAAGGACGGAAGAATATAAGTGTGTAGTGAACAGAAGAGAAAAACAAGTACAGGAAAAGCACAGATTGTTTCAAATAGCTTCAAACCAGGAGATGAAACGAAAATCTTTTGGGACTTTTAGAGGTGCTTTCTCGTACGCGCGAGAGACTGAAATATAAGGACAGAGCGGTGCATTGGAAATCACACACTAAATCCAGAAGCCAGAGTGAGAAACTGGAAGACAGCTGTTGCATACATATTTTTGAATGCACAAATTACAAAAATACGATATGTCAATAATTTATTTGTTTACGAAAATGCTTCCTTGGGAAAAGCGAGATAATCCATGATTGATTTATACGCTTGATTCGGCGTATGAATATTTACGTCATGTCAGTTCTCGTTTGTTAGGGCCAGAAAATAGATTGATCTTGTTCAAGATGTTTATGGCCTGAATTTATATGTATTACTTGTCTAGTACAAGAAGATTCACTTTTATATTGCATATCTTCGTATGCTAAGGTCGGACTATAGCGAACTCTGGCGGAGGTATCCGTTGTCCTAGTGAGTGGTAGGGAGTTCCGAGATAGACGGCCGTAATGGCCGGGTGCGTTTTCTAAGGGCTGGTCCTGTTAAAGGTTTAAAGTGAGTTATGGATGATTTTTCCATAAGGAAGGAATGTCTCTGCAAGTGTGTGATGTCAGAGACTCTTCTCGTGTATTTCATTATGTTTGAATTCGGACTCCAGGTAAAGCCAGACCCGTTTTTCCTTTGATGATCTCCGTATGGTTAGACCTAGATGAAACATCGTATTTTCGAGCATCGTTGGTCGTTGAAATATAGATTGATGAAGATGACAGATTCCATCAGCGCTTATGTCTTTATGAAGCAACCTTCTGACTAAGGGACTGTATGGAAACTATAGGAAATCCTATATATTCAAGTTATGAATTAACTGTGGCTTATAATTATCCTTCTGCTGGGCGAGTGAGCGAAAACTCAGGGAAGGAGGCCATTTTGTATTCCTGTCATCATTATGGATCACTGTCCAAAGAACGGATCAGGAATCTTATTATTCGGACAGTGGCACGGAGATCTCATTAAGATTAAAACCCCTACTGTGGTTTAACTTTGTTATTTAAATATTTGACATATACAGCTGGAGAACTTAGCCAGGGGAAAAGTTCCTCCGGGGAACCTTTTGTATGTTTACACATACCCACTGATGCGTTCAGTCAGTTTGGGGGTACACCAATAGTCCGCCAGAGCATCGCACGACTATTTAATATTGAATGCTGCATGAAATGTACTACTATTCTACTACCTAATGATTTGCTATGTCAACATACTCATGACTGTATTCCGTGCTGTTCAAGTGTGTGCGTCATTATTAAAAGCATAGAAACGTCCACAGCGGTCCCTAACTTCTTTGACTTGCCTAAGAGTGTGAGTGAAATAGTATCCAGTGTCAACTACATCGAACAGTACACCATTCGTGTATTGTCCACTCTCACTCCATACATACACAATCCTGCGTCGGTTGAGTTGACCTTTGTTGTACTTGCCTGTCTCATGTGTAACGAGCAGGAAGGATACTCTACCCTTTACAGTGATGAGCACCAGTATTACTTAGGGAACGTTTACTTGACAGTAATTCCATAGCAGACACTGCCTCGCTGCCTTTGCCTTCCCTAACTCAGGACTAGAGTGAGTTACCCATTTACAGCACCGCTGGGTAGACTGGAGCATGCCAGGTGTCATCAACACATAACAACATTCTACAACAGCATCTGCAAGATAAGTTATTTTTTCACGCTGCATGCAGGCCAGATTAACTTCAACCAAAATAATCTCACCGTGAGCTTATAGATCCTACGAGGGTATGTAAATTTATTAAAGATACATGTATGAATAATATCATTTTATTTCAGATTTTATTTCTGATTGATTGTATCAGATATAATAAAAAAGGGAATGACGCTAACCAGAGATAACCTTCACCGGCATTGTCAGGAAGCATAACCATTAATTGGTTAGCCACATATATCATGGCTAGTTCTTGCCTGGAAGCTTACGACATACCAGCAAGTACATAAGTGACTTGACATCCATAAGTGGAAGGCAAAGGTTATATCGTACCCATGTATCATAACATGTGATTATTCATGTATTTTGTTAATTCTGCACAGTATCCATTATCTTATCATGCTATCTCTGTAACATACTACCATGATTCCTTCATTTATATACAAACACTGAAGACATGGTCGCATCATGAACAGTAGTTGGTGGTGAGATTGTTGGAACAATGGCCACCTATTACCTTTTGTTCCAGGTTTTTATGATCAATGTTTATGATCATTCCTGATCGAGAAACTAAAGACTTGAAGAAGTTGATCCAGCTCACTGAAGCCTAGAGGTCAACCAAACTTCAACACCTTAGTCCCCCGTAGTTATAGGGCGGGCTGAAGGAAAGTCTTCCGTACTTCAGTGTGTCGGAGGAACCTCGAGCAGACGTGGCTAATACAAAAGATGAGTTTATATGTATCCATCCAACAAATCCTGTGAGCAGTTTCTAAAACGACGGTCTAATGATGACACTAGATGGCAAGAGGTAATGTGACAATCCTTTGTTGTAAATTCAGTGGAAGATAAATCCAAGACTTTTTCTATTAGTTATTTTAATTTGTAACTGTAAATAATCATACATTTTACCATCTTCCAACACCCATTTATCATTACAAGAATATATAGATGTACATAATAAATTGGATAATTGTACTCATTTGACTTGTTAAATTTTGAGTTACCTTTTCAAATTTAATTATATTATCAAAGAGTTACGATAGCGAAAGTAGCATCTTATACTTCTGAAGCCTAAATCTATTGTCCAGCTCAGAGTATTCACAGCTGTAACTCACTTGTGATACCAGTGTACTTCTCGGGCACTGGAACTTCATACTTTCTGGAGAGAGATTCTACTTCTCTTCTACCACTATTATCATAATAGGAAAACCTTTCGCTACATTGGGGGCTCTTTCGCGGGATATTATTTGTATTCTGAGCCACTATCTATGTATTCTTCTATCTTGAGCCACAAATAGTTTGTAAAAATAAATTTTTTTGAAAAATTCTAAAACTTAGAAATTTTTTTCGTAATAGTAGTACCATTGAGTACGAAGTAAATAGGAAACGCTCACAAGGTTTTAAGGATTTGTCTTGTTCAAAGTAATTAATTGATTTTAATTAAGTTAGTTGGTTAGTGAAGATAAAATTATATACCCTCTGGTAAGTAAGCATCATGGCTGAATTGGTGAGGTTTAGAGCTGCGATTGTGCAGGAAGGAAAAGACTTGGGTATGACAGGAGATGCTCTAATTCGACATATCACAACTGAAGTGGATAAATATTTAGATAGAGAGACTAAAAGAATGGAAGCTGAAGCTGAAAGAGAAGCCAAAAGATTTGAAGTTGAGGCTGAAGCTAGGAAACTACAAGCAGAGAGAGAGAGGCCAAAAGAATGGAAGCAGAGAGAGAAGAAAAGAGACTAATGTCTGAAGCTGAAGAAAGAAGGTTACAAAGAGCTCATGAGTTAAGTTTAAAGGAACTTGAACTCCAGGGAGCAGCTAGCAATCATGGTGCTAGCTCACCTCACTCTGAGAGTAGCTCCAACCAGAGCACGGCAAATGGAGCCATGAGTTTCCACCTGGATCCATTTATTGAGAAGGAGGACGCCATTGAGTCATACCTGGATAGATATGAGAGACTGGCCACTACCTATGGATTGGAAAAGGAAAAATGGAGCCTTAAGCTATCTCAGGGGTTGAGGGGAGTTTCATACAATGTTTATTTAAAACTCTCAAAAGAAGACCAGGAAGATTATGAAATCTTAAAACAAGCTTTACTGGTCAGGTACGAAAAGAATTCTGAATCTTATAGAAAGAGATTCCGAACTGCTAAGCTACTTCCAGGAGAAAACTATCACCAGTTTTCTGCCAGATTGGAAACTTATCTGACAAAATGGATTAGCTTAGGAAAATGTCAAGATATAAAAGAAATGGTCATGATGGAACAACTGAGAGAATCCATCCCTCAGGAAATGAGAAAATTTCTTATGGAGCAAGGAGCTGAGAGATTGGAAGATATTTTAACCATGGCTGAAAGATATCAAGCAGCTCAGTCAGAAGTGTCAGGAAATAAGAAGAAGCAGGGTGAGAACTTCAAACCTTCACAAAACTTTACCAACTTTGAACACAGGGACAATTCCAACAAGAACAAACACAGAAATGATTATAAAGACAAAAACCCTCTAGGATCAGAAAAGAAACCTCCAAGAAAGGAAGGAAAGTGGTGTAAATCTTGCCAAATGAGTAACCACAATACTGCGGAATGCAGACGGAAAAACCCTCCTCATCACGCTGCATGCCTTACAACAGAGAACAAGGGAAGGAAGGACCTGGCAGATAGTCAGAAGGACCTCCATCATCCCCCTGTCTGTGAGGAAGTGACCTTGAATGGCACCCAAGTACTGTGCTTATATCATACAGGCTTGGACTTTGACTCAGTAGTGTGCTCTTCTCTGGTGAGTCCGGAACAGATAACCACAGAAACAGTGGAAATCAGAGGACCAGTCAAGGGAGCAGGAACCATGACACTGCCCATAGCCCGAATTAACATAAGATCTCGCTATGTGGAAGGAGAGATCAAAGCAGCAGTGATTGACAACCCTATCTACCCATTAATACTGGGATGTAGATATGTCTTTCTAGGAGAACCTATAAGACCCATAGTGATGGCAACAGTCCAGACCAGGGCAAGCTCTAAGAAAGAGGAGGACACTATCATCAATACCCATCCAGAAGAGATGAGAAAGGCTCAAACTGCTGACAGTACATTGAAGCCTTGCTTTGGCAAATTACCTAAAAGCCATAACCCTCCAGAGAAAGGAGATTTATATATGAAAAATGGCGTATTATATAGAAAAGCTGGAACAGGACCTAAAGGACATGGACAGCTTGTAGTGCCAAAATCATACAGGGAACAGGTTATGAAGCTAGGACATGCTATACCCTTCAGTGGACATATGGGAATAGGGGCCACTGGACAACGGATAGCCTGTCACTACTTTTGGCCAGGGATCACAGAGGACATAAAGAGGTGTGTGAGATCCTGTCTAGAATACCAAAGTGTAGCTCCTAAACATAGGACTGCACCAGCAACACTGGGAGAAATGCCCATCATGGGAACGCACTTCGAACGTGTTGCCGTGGATATTGTTGGACCCCTCAGTAGGACCAAGAAGAGAAATGCATATATCTTAACCTTGGTCGATACTTGCTCTATGTGGGGAGAGGCAGTAGCAATGTCATCGATAGATTCGAAACATGTGGCAGAGGCACTGTTAACAATATTCACCCGATTAGGTTTCCCACATCAAATATTGACTGACAATGGTTCTCAGTTTAGGGGAAAGCTAGCACAAGAAGTATTCAGGTTATTTCAAGCTAGACATTATCACTGTAGCCCGTACCACGCCCAAGGGAATGGTCAAGTAGAGCGGTTCAATGGCACGCTCACTTCAATCCTTAGAAAGTTGGCTAGTGAGAAACCTGAAACTTGGGACACATACTTACCCTCAGCACTATTTGCCTATAGGGAAGTCCCACATAACTCCACAGGATTGGCTCCAGCTACATTGTTGTTTGGACGTCCAATCAAAGGTCCACTGGAAGCATTGTTGCGGACTTGGACTGATGAAAAAGCAGAAGAAACGGTGACTTCTTCCTACCAATACGTCAACGAGTTGACATCTCGATTGAAAACAAGTTGGAAACTGGCAAATGATAACTTGAGACAGGCCAGGAGGAAGCAGGCTGCTTACTACAATAAAACAGCAAAAGATAGGGAACTTGAGGTAAGAGAAAAAGTTCTGTTACTGTTCCCCAGCAGCAATAATAAATTGCAAATTGGATGGCAGGGACCCTACGTCATATTGGAAAAACTTTCCCGGACTAACTATAAGATTGACAAGAAAAGAAAGGAGAAGGTGTATCATGTCAACCTTCTTAAAAAGTATTATGGCAGGGAAGCATCAGAAGTTGCACATATCATGACCCTGTCCATTGCAACAGAAATGCAGGATGAATCAATTTCCTCCATGGAATACCCCCTAACAACTACGGAAAGCTATGCTCAGGTTAATGTGAGTGAACATTTAACTCTTGAGCAGAGGAAAAAGGTTCAGAAGGTGTTAGAAATCCATGATGATGTACTCACAGATAAGCCGGGGTGTACTAATCTGTTAGAGTATGACATGACGATTACTGACCCTACACCAGTTTGTATGCGGACATACCCTATACCTTATGCTAAAGGACAGGCAATCAAGGATGAGATTGATTATCTCTTAAAAGAGAAAATTATTTCAAAGTCTGAATCTCCCTACAGCTCAAGTGTGGTGCTATTAAGGAAGCCTAGTGGTGAACACAGGTTATGCATTGATTATAGGAAACTAAATGCTATCACTGAATCTCAGGTAGACCCATTACCTGACACCAATCAGTTGTTTGCTACATTGAGTAAGGCTCGGTATTTTTCAAAGGTGGATCTAAGCAAGGGATACTACTAAATACCAGTGAAGCCAGAAGTTAGGAAACTGTTAGCCTTTAGTACACCGGATGGACATTACGAGTTCAATGTACTCCCATTTGGTTTAAAGAATGCTCCAAGTATCTTCACCAGAATGATGAGGACATTGTTGGAACCATTACAAAATCCTCATATCACCAACTTCATGGATGATATTCTGATTGCTATAACTACGTTCGAGGAACACATAGTAGCACTCTCCATGTTGTTAGGTAGATTGAGAGAAACGGGATTGACAGCACGTCCAACTAAGTGTCATATTGGATGTGAGACATTGGAATTTTTAGGTCACACTATCTCTACAGGGCAAATGTCTCCGGACCCAAAGAATGTAGAGAAAATGAGAAAAGCACCAAGACCACAAACTAAGAAGGATGTAAGATCCTTTGTGTCACTGTGCGGGTTTTATCAGAAATACATACCCCATTTCAACTCATTATGCGCGCCATTAACCGACTTGACCAAAAAAGGTCAGCCGGATAAAATACAATGGACTGCGGAGTGTGAACAGGCTTATACAGAGTTGAAAAATAAGCTGACAAATAAACCTATCCTTGCCCTTCCCGATCTCACACAAGAATTCGTACTAAGAACGGATGCTAGCAATGTAGGCATCGGAGCAACATTACTACAGCGGGCAGACACACCGCCACATATGCTATTACCAGTAGCGTTTGCCAGTAGAAAGTTAAATACAGCTGAAAGAAATTATTCTACCGTTGAACGTGAATGCCTCGCTTTGGTCTGGTCGATCAACAAATTCGCCCCTTTTCTTTACGGGAAACACTTCATTGTGGAAAGTGATCACCAGCCTTTGATGTTTTTAGCAGTGTCTAAAAAATTAAATTCACGACTTTTAAGGTGGAGTTTACTGTTATCTCCATATTCGTTCAATGTGAGATACATTCCAGGACGGGACAATCTTTGACCCGATTTTTTAAGTAGGCATCCTATCAAAGGAGATATAGAGAAACAGAAAAGTAAGGAGAAACTGCAGCATGAGTTACCAAAAAGTTAACTGTGCATGCACTGTTTTAAAGAAGAGGGCTCTGTAGCGAAATTTGGTTCCTCTTGCTTTGTTGTGGAAAAAAAATGTGTAGCGCGACTCCCACACACACACACCAGCGCAAGGTCAGCGCGGCGGTCTTTCTTTGAAGTTTGTAGACAGCGGAAATGTGAATTACGGTTGAAGCCAGACAATATTACTAAAGAATGAGGAAATAGCTATATAGGAATGTATGACGGACTTTAAAAGTATGCATTTACTGAAAATTAAATTATTCACTACAGGAGAACGCCTGGCTGGAATAATATTAAATAAATGTAACTCAACAAAGGAGATAAACTAGGAATTATATCCAAAAGGATATTATTCAAATATAAATAGTTTTAAAGATAATTAATATTTTTCACCTTCATCACATCGGCTAAAAGTTAGCTAATAATCTTTAAAAATTTATTACACTAACAAGCCTCAACGGATTTGTATAAAACTTATATGGAATGAAAGCCTCATATGGGGAAAAGGGAATGATACATAGGAAGGACGGAAGAATATAAGTGTGTAGTGAACAGAAGAGAAAAACAAGTACAGGAAAAGCACAGATTGTTTCAAATAGCTTCAAACCAGGAGATGAAACGAAAATCTTTTGAGACTTTTAGAGGTGCTTTCTCGTACGCGCGAGAGACTGAAATATAAGGACAGAGCGGCGCATTGGAAATCACACACTAAATCCAGAAGCCAGAGTGAGAAACTGGAAGACAGCATCTGCAAGAAAAGTTATTTTTTCACGCTGCATGCAGGGCAGATTAACTTCAACCAAAATAATCTCACCGTGAGCTTATAGATCCTAAGAGGGTATGTAAATTTATTAAAGATATATGTATGAATAATATCATTTTATTTCAGATTTTATTTCTGATTGATTGTATCAGATATAATAAAAAAGGGAATGACGCTAACCAGACATAACCTTCACCGGCATTGTCAGGAAGCATAACCATTAATTGGTTAGCCACATATATCATGGCTAGTTCTTGCCTGGAAGCTTACGACATACCAGCAAGTACATAAGTGACTTGACATCCATAAGTGGAAGGCAAAGGTTATATCGTACCCATGTATCATAACATGTGATTATTCATGTATTTTGTTAATTCTGCACAGTATCCATTATCTTATCATGCTATCTCTGTAACATACTACCATGATTCCTTCATTTATATACAAACACTGAAGACATGGTCGCATCATGAACAGTAGTTGGTGGTGAGATTGTTGGAACAATGGCCACCTATTACTTTTTGTTCCAGGTTTTTATGATCAATGTTTATGATCATTCCTGATCGAGAAACTAAAGACTTGAAGAAGTTGATCCAGCTCACTGAAGCCTAGAGGTCAACCAAACTTCAACACCTTAGTCCCCCGTAGTTATAGGGCGGGCTGAAGGAAAGTCTTCCGTACTCCAGTGTGTCGGAGGAACCTCGAGCAGACGTGGCTAATACAAAAGATGAGTTTATATGTATCCATCCAACAAATCCTGTGAGCAGTTTCTAAAACGACGGTCTAATGATGACACTAGATGGCAAGAGATAATGTGACAATCCTTTGTTGTAAATTCAGTGGAAGATAAATCCAAGACTTTTTCTATTAGTTATTTTAATTTGTAACTGTAAATAATCATACATTTTACCGTCTTCCAACACCCATTTATCATTACAAGAATATATAGATGTACATAATAAATTGGATAATTGTACTCATATGAGTTGTTAACTTTTTAACTGTTAAATTTTGAGTTACCTTTTCAAATTTAATTATATTATCACATAGGGTTACGATAGCGAAAGTAGCATCTTATACTTCTGAAGCCTAAATCTATTGTCCAGCTCAGAGTATTCACAGCTGTAACTCACTTGTGATACCAGTGTACTTCTCGGGCACTGGAACTTCATACTTTCTGGAGAGAGATTCTACTTCTGCTCTACCACTATCATCATAATAGGAAAACCTTTCGCTACACCATGCTAAACATATATATACCGCCAACCTGCGGCGTCCACAATAATTTATCATCATCATAAGGCTTCTGTTTGATTGAAAACACATAGTCTCATTTGACTAGAACAAGAAGCAAAGATGGAATTCTGTCTCTCAAGATCTGTGAGCTTCACTCGCAGATAGGTAACTTCAAATGTTCTGCAACCAAAGGCATATTAATAAGAATTTCATTTACCTTTTACATAATCTTCCGGATACACACTTAATAAATGTCGTCACTGTTGACGAACAAAGAATGACTGGGGAAAACATTGACATTTCCATTATATCGAAAACTTTCCAATCCCCATGATGATATAGAGAAAATCCCAACGGACATCATGTCCGACAGCCCAAAACACTCTACATGACGGAAGTTCCCTCAGTTCGCGCCCAGAACTTGCGCATGCATAGACAGCATAAAACTGAGCATCGTTAGGACAGATCAACAACAATGATTGAAAGAAAGAGAAGATAACCCTTAAACAACCTGTCATAGAAATTAATACCCAATTATCCAACTTTGACCAACAAAGTTTTACAACAAAAGTATTAAATTTGATTTACCTATTATGACTGCGTCAAAAACGACAGCAACAATAGCTGTTCTTGTGATGGCATCGGGGTCTCTTCTGAGGACATGGCCAACTGTTGCTGTCTATTTGGCATATATGTTAAAGACATCAACCTATTTAATTCTTTTGGTGGTCTAAGATAGAGAACTGGTGATTTACATTAGTGACAGGTTTGATTTGTGGTTATCTTTCCCTTGTCTTATGTTGACCTGTGGTGGGGAAGGTCTTAAATAGTTGTCACGTCTTAAGTCACTATTCACATGACCATATACGGAGTGGCTTTGCCTCTCGCTTGAGGAAACGCCCTGGTCGTGTGGTTAGTTTCGCTCAGGTCTGTGCTTGTTTGCACATGTGCAGGTTTTGGCGCAAAGACCGGGAGACTTCCGTTTTAGGAGTGTACCCTCGGCGTTGTGATCGGACAGAGGTCCGAAGATTTTTCCTTGCCATCTTTTCGGGGATTTGGAAGTTCGTTGTATGACTGAGATGTCATCTTTCCTTCCCCTAGTTAATTCTGTATTCCAGGAATGGCAGTGTTGTGTTTAGTGTTTTATAGGATTCTGAAACAAGGTAATAGAGTCATTTTTGATCTTCTCGTATGCCTAGGTTAGAGAAGTACATTTGATTACCTTAAGACAACATGTTGAACAGAGCTCACAGCTGATATGTTATATAGAGCCCCATTATTGGTGCTTGATACGGGAACCAAGACCAAGTTGTCTTTTGAACATTAGAAGCCCAGAGAAAGTTATCTACTTGAGTAACCCGCTATGCAAGCGGTAGGATTGGCAGGAATATGTACACGGAAAGATAAAACACTAAGGTTACCTTATATTTGAGGCCCGCTACTTGCGGCCTGATGCTGTCGCCATAGAGGCCCGTTGTTACGGCCTTTATTCTTCATGAGAAGAAGTGCCTGGCATGTGATGCCAGGAGAAGTGATAGCCTTTTGTTTGGCCATTGAAACCGCCTTTCCCGTGCGGTATATTTGCAAAGGGGTACCTGACGGGTTCTGTCTGGGTACCAGAACTTCAGTATATGAAAGCAGAACGTAGATTGACAGGCCATTATTGTTGGCACCATATATCTGAGCTGATGCAAAGGGTTAACTACCATTACCATCATATAATGTCCATGATTCTTGTGCCATTGACTGTTTCGTCCATACCATCGTACGTCGTATAATAAATATTGTGAAACGTCAGCAGTATTACCTACCTTCACTGACTTCTGCATGTGGGTGAGTGGGTTCAGTGTGCAGCTGTCCAAGAGCCTACACGCATTCGTCTACACCCACACTTACCACATCATCCCACATCATATTCCAAGTACTACACGCCTGAAAACATGTATGCTGTTTGTGTGAATGTATTCATTACACCCTGGCAGCGCCTCACGCTGGTGACCTAGATATACACCGCAACATTGTGCTGTCCAGGTGATAAAACGACACGCCCACTCTACCTACTTTAACATCACAAACAAACAGACTTTTACATCTGGTAGGCCAGATTCGTGGGGTTTTCAGCTACACAGGATAGTGGTAAATAGGTCAACGACTGCTGACCCACATAAACACGGCGTTAGCATCTTTATGATATTGCTACATGGACCACAGCTGTTACAGAAGTGGAGTGACACTGTTCTACTAATAAGCGTTCTACTGCAGTTCTACAGACGATGTCCATTTATTTGTGCGAGCAAGTCACATCGTTTTCTTTCAAGCTCTCAGTGTAAACAATTAAGCTGTATGTTTACATGCTACAGTCTACAGACATATCAACGTTGGATCTTCCTTTCGCAACTGGTTGTCGAGAATGTCACAGTAGCTGTACGTTTGAAGACCACTACATATTGTCGTCGTTCGGTAACCATCGACGATGGATCTTCCAATCATTGCTGTTTATATATTGTACTTCGGTGTTGACAAAAAGGGCCAGGATTGTACTTTAAGATAAGTGGCAGTTGGTTTTTGGAAACTGTGCCATTATATTGTGTGTAACTGAGCCTTCTTTGCAACAAATTCTATTAAATGTTTTCTGTTTTGTTACATGCTGAGATTAGTGTGTTTATTTCAGCGGGTTTGGTTGGGTCGGTGACTCCAATAGAATATCCCACCTAACCGAGGGTCTATTGTGAGCGTTCTTTAGGGAACTTATCGTGAATTTCCCAGTTGTGGAAATTTGTTGCGACTTTTGTTGCTTGCGCGATATTTTTTGTTAGTTGTGACGAGATGTGTTAGTGTCGTTTTCGTTATTTTTCTCCATTTTTCAGTTTTGTTCTGATTTGTTTGTATTTGTCTGCCTTCTCTTTTCTATTGTTTATTTCTATACACCCTTTATGTTTATACACTGTGTTGTCATTGTATTATTGTGATATTTCGCAGTTATCATTACAATTTTTTGTAACATTTTCTTTAGTTTAACTTTTCAGTTTAGTTGACCTCTGCGAATGTTTTTGATTGTCCAGATGTTTGTCTTTGTTTAATTAGTGTTATATATTGTTGTCATATACAGTCTACATATATACTTGATCATGTACTATTATTAATATGATGCACATAAGATACTGAAGTGATATGGTGACATTATAAACAGGGTAACTATACAAAGTCTTTGTCAAAGACTTGTCTCCCACTGAGATTGGGATATAGTATATTATTATTTCAGAGGTATTGATACCACATTATTGGATGATAATGTCTACATTGGATTTCTTTATCCAGCAAGGGATAACCCTTGGTGAAACTGGTGAGAAATTGAAGGAGTTTGCACTTACTCAATACGACAAGGCGCAAAAAGCAGAAGACAAAAAACAAAAAGCTGAGGAGAAAAGATTGGAAAGAGAATTTGAAGAATAAAAGGTACAAAGAGAAGCTGAAGAGAAAAAGTTACAAAGAGAAGCTGAAGAGAAAAAGTTACAAAGAGAAGCTGAAGAGAAAAAGTTACAAAGAGAAGCTGAAGAGAGAAGAGAAAAACAGAAAATGGAACATGAGGAAAAACTCTTGACTTTGGAGATTGAGAAATCAAAAGTGATGAATATGAGTAGTTCTCAAGCGACTTCTAGTAAGACAGATCATAATACTTATAAAGTAAAACTACCTCCTTTCAATGCTGCAAAGGACGATATAACGTTCTACCTTAATAGATTTGAACTTTCATGCGTATTGCATAAGGAAGATAAGGAAAAGTATGTCGGTCAACTGTTGGATATACTTATAGGTGAACCATTAAATACTATAATGGCAATAGATGAACCTGACAAGACTAACTATGAAGTTGTTAGAGCAACTTTATTGAAGAGGTATCAACTTAAAGAAGATGATTATCGTCTTCGTTTTAAGACTATGTTACCAGAAACTGGGGTAGAGTTCTCAGACTTTATTACAAAGATACGTCTTACTTTCACTCGATGGATTGAGTTGTCTAAGACTGAACACACATATGAAGCACTTATGGACTTATTATTTAGGAACAAAGTAATGTCATCAGTTAATGAGTCCTTTCTTGCCTTTATACATGAACGTAAACCTAAAGATATAAAAGACATGGAACAATACTGTTGCCAGTACGTCAATGCACACCCACAGCAAACGATTAGTAATTCTAAGATTAAAGAGGGTTTGCCCGTGGCTTCTGCGACTCCATATCGGCCTAATTTTCTGGGTAAATTTCAAAGTAATAAACGCAACTTTGATAAGAAAAGTAATCGTAATTACGGACAGGATCAGGGTGATCCATCCCACAGTGGTTCGTCTTCAAAGAACTGGAGGCGATCTGACAGCCCTCGTAACTTTGGTTCCGCCAATTTTGGGAACTTTCGTAGGGGTAGCCACAATAAAAGCTATCCTAGCTATCAAAATTTTGCAGGGAAACAGCAATCTGGTAGATATTATAATCAAAGAGTAAATCACAATTACAATTGTGAAAACTGCGGTGCAAACCAAAGCAAATGGTCAAATAACAATAATTCCAGAGGACATAATAGTCGGGGTAGAGGGCAGCACAACAATAATAGATCATATCATCATGCTAACTGTGCTCAACAAGAGCCACAGGTAGTTAGTAATGAATCAAATGATAATAAAGCTAACACTAGTGCTGTCACATGTTCTGCCTTCGATTATGGAAGAGCATCTCAATGCCCTCAGTGCCCTACTTTGTTTGAACCTACTCCCATATCTACCTTGAGTTGTGGCCATCCTCAACCCGCTCTTCATGCCGCAGCGGCGCATGACGGGAGAGGATCTCTTCTCCTACATAGAGGTCTAGTGAATACAAATCCAGTTTCAGTTCTCTTTGATTCTGGATGTACTACTATTGGGGTTAAGCAATCTCTTATAGATCGTTCCTGTGCCACTGGGAAAGAGATCAAATGTGTAACATTTGGTGGCACAGTAGAAAAATATTCGACTGCTATCATACACATAGCTACTCCTTTCTTTACGGGAAATGTCCACGCGTGTCTGTTACCGAATCCTATTGCGGATCTTATCGTCGGGCGTATACACGGGGTTAAGGATTGTACCCCGCAGGAAATTGTTGCCTGGGAAGAACAAAATATGGAAACTTCTAATGCAGTTGTCACAAGAGCACAGGCTCAGAATATGTCTCCGTCTTCATCGACCGAAGGTGATGAAGTACTTGAGCAAGATAATTATTCGGTAATTTCGCGTGACTCTTTTATAAAAAGTCAACAAGAGGACACTTCTTTAAAAAAAATTCTTCCTTCTGGTTAAAAATGGTTATCCAAATCAGAACACAAATCGCTAATCCTGGATCACTATGAAGAATGGGGTACTAGTGCGTACGGTACAACACTCAGAAACGTCTATACACTCACAAATTCTTGTACCCAAAAGTATGAGAGTTCGTATACTGCAACATGCTCACGACTCCCAATGCGCTGGTCATATGGGATTTTCACGTACTAAGTCGAGAGTTCTTGCGGCTTTCTTTTGGCCATTCGTAAATAGAGACATACGTCTTTATTGCCGCTCGTGCAAAGTATGTCAAGAAGTCAAGTCGAAAGGTCCTCGCCATGCAGCACCTATCCAGACTGCGGACATTCCTATTCGTCCGTTTCAAAAAATGGCGATAGATATCATTGGTCCTTTTAAAATCAAATCAGCCAGAGGACACCAATTTATTCTTACATGCGTTGACATGTGTACTTGTTGGCCAGAGGCCATACCTCTTAAGAGCATTTCTACTGCCGACATTGCAGACGCTCTTTGGATGATATTTTCACGTTTGGGATTTCCTAGGAAAATCTTATCAGACCATGGCACCCAATTGATATCTGACACTGTCACAAGTGATGTCTACTCTTAATATTGAAAGGTCTTTGAGTAGCATCTATCATCCAATGTCTAATGGGTTAGTCGAACGTCTCAATAGAACCCTCAAAAATTTACTTGGATAGATAACTGAGGATAATCCCAAGGATTGGGACAGAGTCTTACCCGCGGCTCTCTTCGCATACAAAGAGGTTCCTAATGAACACACCGGGTTTTCTCCTTTTGAGCTTGTCTTTGGCGCGCGTCCGCGCGGCCCTATGTTTTTGCTTCACGATCTCATAGCTGCCGATGATATAAGTGATGACACACAATCTTCTTATGAATATGTCATTGCACTCAGGCAGAAAATCATTGAAGCATGCAAATTAGCAACTTCTGCATCGGAATTTGCTAAAGAAAAGGCAAGGCAATTTGCGAATAAAAAAAGAAGCCTACGACAACTTTGTCCTGGTGACAAAGCATTTGTTTTACTCCTTACCAGGGAAAATAGACTTCTCATTGGATGGAAAGGTCCTTTTATGATTGTCTCTAAAATTTGTGATGTCGACTATGTGGTCGATATAGACGGAAAACATAAAACCGTCCATATAAATATGCTTACGGAATTTTTTGAACGTCCAGAGTACTTGCAACCTATCTTTCAAGCGACGGACGACATTCCAGTCCCTCGTGGTTATTACTCATCTCTGTCAGTTATACTGGATGAAGAATCTACTTTCTCGGACGTTAATCTTCCTCTTCCGATGATTCCACTTCATTCTACGGAATCATGGAAAAATGTTACTATTTCTCCTAAATTGTCTACTGGGGAACAGCTACAAGTCTATTCCACGTTACAAACATTTCAGGATGTTCTCACGGACATTCCTGGACATACATCAGTCATTAAGCATGACATAATACTTACTGACCATACTCCTATCAGGGTCAGACCTTACCCTATTCCTATTCATTTCCAAACACAGGTCGAGAAAGAATTGGATGAAATGATACAGTTAGGGATAATTGAACCATCCAATTCGAAAGACAATAACATACGCCTTTGCGTCGATTACCGTAAACTAAATCAAGTAACGAAATTCGATGCTGAACCTATGCCGCTATTTGTTGAGCTACTTACTAGACTTTCTAACTCTCGTTTCTTTACCAAACTCGACTTGTCTAAAGGTTATTGGCAAGTTCCTCTAACTGATCGAGCCAAACCTCTCACTGCTTTCTCTACACCCAGGGGCTTGTTCCAATGGAACTTCATGCCTTTCGGCCTTATGAATGCCCCAGCTACATTAGTACGCATGATGCGTCGAATTCTTTCACATCGTTCAGATGTTATTGCATACTTGGACGATATCTGTCTCTTTAGTGATTCTTGGGAAGATCACTATTTGGGGTTATGTGAACTGCTGTCTACTCTGCGCGAGCATAACTTGACAGCTAAACCCTCTAAAGCCTATGTTGGATTTAGTGAAATTTCTTTTCCTGGTCACCGTGTTGGACATGGTCTCTTGAAGACAGAGGGCCACAACACTTCTAAGATACTCAACATCACTATTCCTAAGACAAAGAAACAGATCCGTAGTCTCTTAGGCCTAATACAGTTCTACGGAAGATTCATTCCGAATCTTTCTTCTATCACGGCACCACTCTCAACCCTATTGAAGAAAGGGTCTCCTAATGTGGTGCGCTGGTCACAAGAATGCCAATCTTCATTGGATCAGATTAAGTCATTATTTTCATCTCCTCCTATCTTAAGACTACCTACTGCTGATAAGACATTTGTCCTTCGTAGTGACGCCTCATCAACAGGGATCGGGTCGGCACTGATGCAAGAGTATTCAGATACTCTGCATCCAGTAATGTACGTCTCTAGGAAGCTAAATGCGGCAGAAAGGAATTATTCCATTCTAGACCGAGAATTATTGGCTATGGTCTGGGCGATTCTTAAACTTCAAAGATTCCTTCTCGGCGCGCATTTCATAGTAGAAACCGACCAAAAAGCTCTCACAGCTATGCAGAGTAAGGATTTGAAGAGCTCAAGATCCACTCGATATGCTATTGCTCTTCAACCTTTTCATTTCACGGTACGAGCTATCCGTGGTTCGGATAATGTGATGGCAGACATATTATCGCGATGCCCACATGAATCTTCTTAACACTCATGTCTAGATCTCCTGATATATATCTAGATTTATGTCTGTACCTTACAATAACATGTTACTAGAACATTTATGTCACTTTACTTAAATTCAGTGTTATGAATTGTATGATTTCTTACTCTGTTACCGTTCTTGGTATAACAGAGAAGGTTTAGTTATCACGATATAAAGGTCCGAAATTATTACGGCCACACTTAATAAGGTAGAAATGTAATAGTGACTATGGTACATTATAACATTCTAAAAATTGTGTTACTTGTATTGTTCTCAGCAAACTAGCACTTTGTCCGGGAGTGCCGTCACAGAATTATCTTGATGCATTATGATTTCCATGCTGACCATTCAGATGCTGCTTACAAGCGTCCTCCGGACAAGGCTTCTGAGATTATCGCCTGTTAGTTAGAATTTATACCTATATAGTCATATTGATGTGAAAAGACTTTATAAATTTTGTTATGTTTAACCATTAGATAATAATGATTTTATAGCATTATACTTCGAGAGATTTCTGTTGATATGACTTCTCGATATATATTGTCTTTCACCATTGCTACACATGATGATATTGTATGTAAATATTGTTTGCATTGTAACATTGCCTGCACCTTAGGGTTCTTTGGTGGCACCTCCCCGGATACGTTTTATTTGGAGAATATATATTTTCTCTTGTCTTGTGAGATAACTGTTGTTCTCACCAGACGCGCTATTATGCGTCGATTGGGTCTGACATTATGTCGTTATATTTATGTTGATCCTTTCATCGGCCCATCATTCAAGCGTTATGAGCTTGTTGCATCTTGCTCAGTGATGTATTTCAAAAAAAATGTTTCATTTTTTTCCCGGGGGGTGCCGTAATCTGTTGCTGTCTATTTGGCATATATGTTAAAGACATCAATGTATTTAATTCTTTTGGTGGTCTAAGATAGAGAACTGGTGATTTACATTAGTGACAGGTTTGATTTGTGGTTATCTTCCCCTTGTCGTATTTTGACCTGTGGCGGGGAAGGTCTTAAATAGTTGTCACGTCTTAAGTCACTATTCACATGACCATATACGGAGTGGCTTTGCCTCTCGCTTGAGGAAACGCCCTGGTCGTGTGGTTAGTTTCGCTCAGGTCTGTGCTTGTTTGCACATGTGCAGGTTTTAGCGTAAAGACCGGGAGACTTCCGTTTTAGGAGTGTACCCGGGGCGTTGTGATCGGACAGAGGTCCGAAGATTTTTCCTTGCCATCTTTTCGGGGATTTGGAAGTTCGTTGTATGACTGAGATGTCATCTTTCCTTCCCCTAGTTAATTCTGTATGCCAGGAATGGCAGTGTTGTGTTTAGTGTTTTATAGGATTCTGAAACAAGGTAATAGAGTCATTTTTGATCTTCTCGTATGTCTAGGTTAGAGAAGTACATTTGATTACCTTAAGGCAACATGTTGAACAGAGCTCACAGCTGATATGTTATATAGAGCCCCATTATTGGTGCTTGATACGGGAACCAAGACCAAGTTGTCTTTTGAACATTAGAAGCCCAGAGAAAGTTATCTACTTGAGTAACCCGCTATGCAAGCGGTAGTATTGGCAGGAATATGTACACGGAAAGATAAAACACTAAGGTTACCTTATATTTGAGGCCCGCTACTTGCGGCCTGATGCTGTCGCCATAGAGGCCCGTTGTTACGGCCTTTATTCTTCATGAGAAGAAGTGCCTGGCATGTGATGCCAGGAGAAGTCATAGCCTTTTGTTAGGCCATTGAAACCGCCTTTCCCGTGCGGTATATTTGCAAAGGGGTACCTGACGGGTTCTGTCTGGGTACCAGAACTTCAGTATATGAAAGCAGAACGTAGATTGACAGGCCATTATTGTTGGCACCATATATCTGAGCTGATGCAAAGGGTTAACTACCATTACCATCATATAATGTCCATGATTCTTGTGCCATTGACTGTGTCGTCCATACCATCGTACGTCGTATAATAAATATTGTGAAACGTCAGCAGTATTACCTACCTTCACTGACTTCTGCATGTGGGTGAGTGGGTTCAGTGTGCAGCTGTCCAAGAGCCTACACGCATTCGTCTACACCCACACTTACCACATCATCCCACATCATATTCCAAGTACTACACGCCTGAAAACATGTATGCTGTTTGTGTGAATGTATTCATTACACCCTGGCAGCGCCTCACGCTGGTGACCTAGATATACACCGCAACATTGTGCTGTCCGGGTGATAAAACGACACGCCCACTCTACCTACTTTAACATCACGAACAAACAGACTTTTACACCGATCCCAGCTCCAGCGTCTGCCAGCTATGATGGTGTGCATGTCCTCTTGCTTGCTCCGAGTAAGCAGATCTTGGTTGGTGATGATATTCGGCCAAAAGATGCGGTGAATTTTTCTTAGGCATGTTGTGTGAAAAGAGGACAATTTCGACATTTCCTTCTCTGTAACTCTCCAGCATTCCGCACCATAGAGAAGCACAGACAGCACACAGCTCTGATATAATTTTAATTTTGTGCTTGTGCTGTATTGAGAGGACTTCCAGATGTTCTTTAGGCTAAAAAAGGCTGTTCTTGCTTTATTTATTCTGATGTTGATGTCTTTGCCTGCCCCGCCGTCTGGTGTTAATATGCATCCTAGGTATGTGAAGGTGTCTGTCTGTACCAGTTGCTGATTCCTTACTGATATGGGCTCAGGGTTGCTCACATTAAGCGTCATGACCTCTGACTTCTTTAAATTAATGTTCAAGCCCACCTGCTGGCTATACTTATTAAGCCTATCCGTTTTTTCCTGTATGTGTTGATGTGAATGTGCAAGTAGTGCAATGTCATCTGCATATTCCAGATCTTCCAATGTAGAAAATGTAGTCCATCTTATTCCTCTTGGACTGCCCTCTGTTGTCTGGCGAAGCACCCAGTCTATGACTGTTAAAAATAGAGTTGTTGATAAGGGGCATCCCTGTCGTACTCCTGTCTTCACCTCAAAGGTTAGGTTGCTCTGCCCAACACTACATGTACAGCTGGCATAGAGGCTTTTTATGATTGACACTATGCAGCTGGAATTCTATAAGCCCTCAGTATTTTCCATAAACTGTTCCTATGTGTGCTGTCAAAAGCCTTTTCAAAATCAACGAAATTAATGTACAGCTGTCTTTGCCATTCTGAGCACTGCTCTATAATATTCCAAACACAGAAATTGAACTACTCCAAATCGAAAATACAAAGAAATCCACTATAACAATGGTCTAGAAATCGAAGCTAGTAGGTTCTTGAAAAATCTGTGGGTACTGAATAATGATATATATATATATATATATATATATATATATATATATATATATATATATATATATATATATATATATATATATATATATATATATATATATATATATATCATCATCATCATCATCATGTGACGTATTCTATATATATATATATATATATATATATATATATATATATATATATATATATATATATATATATATATATATATATATATATATATATATATATATATATATATATATATATATATATATATATATATATATATATAAAGCCTATCCGTTTTTTCCTGTAAGTGTTGATGTGAATGTGCAAGTAGTGCAATGTCATCTGCATATTCCAGATCTTCCAATGTAGAAAATGTAGTCCATCTTATTCCTTATTATTATTTATATATATATATAAGTGGTAGAAAAGTCGCTGACCAGTGTTACACATAACACCTTTGGGGATTTCTGTGTTCAAATTCTGAATGAAAGGAAAATTTTCCACCTTTTTGCCGCCTGCTGGACTCTGGCAACGAGCGGACGGTCTTAGATTTTCGTCGTTCTGTAGCTTAATTACGTTCCACGACTGAATGGATAAGGAGGGGGGTCGGGGAATTGTAATTTATCTCCTCTTCTTTCAGATTCTCTCCCCCTTCTACTCAGATTAATTCTTCCTGATCAATGTATACCGAAAATACGTTTCAACTTATCGCCCCCTTTCTTCATTAGCTCATCTCCCCCTTCTCTCTCGCTACGTGCATCATAGTAAACATTCCTAGTGTAGAGAAATGAAAGAATTAGGCGTGGCTAAATTAAGAAAGAGGCCAATATCTAAGTGTAGGAGAGTTCTGCGTTTAAAAAACGTGCATAACTAATAAGGAAGCAAGGTGAAGCCAGGTGAAAGAAAAATGTAGATAATAAAATCTATTTTTCATAATTCTCTGTCACAGTCGTCCCCACTTGAAGATATAAAACCATTTTCATGTCTACATTATGGAAATAGATTTCCTATATCAGTAGCATCCGGGTGACTGTTTTCTTCACTCTCATCTTCCTCCTCCTTCGTTGTCCAATTCCTACTCATGAAGTTTGTTCCAACGTTTTCTTTTCCTGGAATATATTCGACTTTAAAGGAATATACACTTAGCAACAGTGCCCAGCGCATTCTTTTGGCATTAAATTCCTTCTTCGCTCCAAGAAACGCCAGTGGAGCATGGTCCGTCTGCACCGTGAATGATACTCCGTACAGGTATTCATGGTGTCTCTTTATACCATGAACCAGTGCCAGACATTCTCTTTCCGCTGTAGAATAGTTTTGTTCTGCTTTATTCAACTTACGACTGCCGTATGCCACTGGGAATAGCCGGTTTGGATCATCGTCACCTGCTTGAAGCAGCGTTAACCGATACCTTGACCCGATGCGTCGACCCGTAATATAAAGAATTTGGTAATATCAGGTAACCGTAAAATTGGATACACAGACAACTGTTCCTTAAGCGTGACGTAAGGGTCTTCGCACTTAGAATTGATAGGAAACGACTTGGTTTCTTTCTTTGTTCTTGGCCTTTTTGCTGCACGTATCTTCTCCATGTTCTTAGCAACTAACCACATGGAACCGCGAGAAATGGTATGCCCCAGGAAGTCGAGCTTTTCAAAGCCGATTAAACATTTGCTAGGTCTAGCTGTGAGTCCAGTTTCCCGTAGTCTCCTGAGGAGCATAGCAACCGTAGCAATATGTTCTTCGTAGGTATCCGTTGCCACTAGTATATCATCCATGAAATTATGGATATGTGGACTGTGCAATGGTTCTAACAGCTTTTTCTTCATCCTTGTGAACACTCCTAGTGCGTTATGTAACCCGAATGGCATCACGTTAAACGTATAGTGTCCTTCACTGGTGCTGAAAGCTAGCAAAGGCTTGGTTTCCTCCTTGACTGGTATTTGATAATAACCTTTACTCAGGTCAATCGTGGAGAAAATCCGTGCCTTGCTTAACTTGCTAAACAGCTCAGAAGCGCTCTGTGAAGGTTCCGACTGGAATTCCGTTCCTGTTAAGTAGACGGTAATCGGTACACAGCCGAACTTCCTTACTGGGCTTCTGCAACAGCACTACGCTCGCACTATATGGAGATGTAGACTCGCTAATAATTCTTGATTTACATAGCTTGTCTATCTCTTCTCGTAGCGTATCAGCTTTTGCATATGGAATCGGGTAAACTTTGGTTCGAACAGGTGTCTTGTTTGTAAGTTTCATCTCGAACTCTACGATATGCGTTCGCCCCGGTATGTCCGTTAACACTGCTTTGTACTACTTCAGTAGCACCCTCGTTTCTGTCTGTTGTGCTTCAGAGAGAGTGTCACCGAATTTTACATCTTTGAAAGATTCCTTTGTGGCAATGGATATTCTATGCAACTATCGTCATCTTCAACATCTTTTGTAGCTATGACGACCGCCAGGAGATGTTTGGAGGACGGCACCGGTCTTTCCAAGTATTTCTTTAACAGATTTACTCGGTAAACCTTCTCCTTTCCTTTGATAGAGATCTGATAATTAGTTCTCGAGATCTTTTTCAGGACGGTAAACGGCCCTTGCCATCCGATGCGTAGTTTGTTGCTTCCGGTTGGCAGTAACAACAAACCTTTCTCCCCTGGTTGTAGTTCTCTCTCTTTCGCTGCTTGATTATATCGTTTAGCGTGCTTTGCGCATGCTCGCTTAAGGTTAGTTGTTGCTAGATCCCATCCTAGCTGTAACCTTTCCTTCAATTCCGATACATATTTACTGGCTGAGAAGACTGTCTCATCCGCCTTCTGGTCTGTCAGCGACCTGAGTAAGTCTTCAAGTGGGCCCTTGATAGGTCTGCCGAATAAAAGTGTAGCTGGGGGAAAACCCGTAGAGGCCTGGGGGACTTCCCTGTAGGCGAATAAGGCTGCAGGAATGAAAAGGTCCCAATCTTCCGGTTTCTCTTGTCCCAGCTTACGTAACATCATGGTGAGGCTACCGTTGAAACGTTCCACGAGCCCATTTCCGGCCGGGTGGTACGGGCTGGTGTAGATGTGCTTGGCCCTCAAGATCTTAAAGATCTCCTCCATTAACAGTCTACGGAATTGGGATCCATTATCCGTCAAAACTTGTTGAGGGAATCCCAACCGTGCAAAAATCTGCACTAGGGCTTCTGCGACATACTTGGAATCTGTGCATGTTAGCGGTATAGCTTCGGCCCATATAGTGCAAGTGTCGACTAAGGTCAGGATAAACCTGTTCCTTCTTTCGGTTCTTTCTAGGGGACCAACAATGTCGACAGCAACCCGTTTAAATGGTGTTCCCACTTTTGGCATTTGCACCTTGGGAACTGGGGGGGGGGTCTAATGCTTGGGTGCCACCCGTTGGCACTGGGCACAGGATTTCATATATCTGATAATATCAGTGTTCTTTCCTGGCTACCAATAGTGAGTCGATAGTCGCTGATTTGTGGCGTTCTGTCCCATATGACCAAGTGTCTTGCTACAATGCAATCAAAAGATAACCTGTGTCAAAAAGACCAGATGTCGAAGTATCGTTCAAAATAACAGTTCCTCGCGTTGAGTGCCTCTCCCCCTCAGGTTGAGAATCATATACATTATTTCTACCTAGCGAGGCTGTTTGCAAGCATCCGATGCGATTAGGCCCGGTGTGCTTGCTCTGATCCGATGTCGCTTGTGCAGGGGTTTTCCCTTTGTCACCCTGTCCTTTCTGGCCGCGCTGCCATGTAGACCGGTTAGGCTAATCAGACTGTTTGTTGTTGGTGGGGTACCTGTTTTTGTAGTTTTTAGTTTTTTCCGGAGGGGAATTCTGGGGTCCAGTTTCTCTGTAGTTATGGTGGTGAGAAAATGGGAAGACTGTTCTAGATTATTTTTTCGAGAAGGCTCTTCTGTCGGTTTACGTTTTGTGGCTGGCAGTTCGGCCAGCGCATTATGATATCGCTCAGACGTTTCCAAAATGTCTTCCAGCTTTTCTGCGCCTTGTTCAGCCAGAAATCTACGGGTGTCACTTGACAAAGTGTTCTTTATTTGTTCGGTTACTACGAACTCCTCCAGTCCTTCATAGGTAACGGCAAGCTGCGAAAGCTGCAGGCACTTCGTCAAGTATCCCTTTAGACGAGACGAGAACTGATGAAAAGTTTCCGTGCCCTTCTTTCTGCTGTTACGGAACAGTTGCAAAAATTTTCGAGCGTTCATTTCAAAACGCTCAAGCAAAGCCTTCTTCAACATGTCGTAATCATCTTGTTGGTTGCCTTCCAGTTTTTCGTACGCATCATACGCAGAACCTTTTAAAGCCTGAGAAAGCTTCAAACACCACCGCGACCTCTCTAAACCGTACAGATTCGCCATTTTCTCAAATTTTTCTAGATACGTGTCAATCTTCTCGTTAGGGCATGGGAAGGATTCTAGGGCAAAAGACATAGCTGCTAGTTGAGGAGATTGCGTTTTGGAAGGATCAGTTAGCTGTGATTGAGGTAGAGAGTCTCCATTACTGGTGGAGGTAGATGCAGCACCACGACTTTGGACCTCTATAGCCTTAAGAGCCAATTCATGCTGTCTTTCCTTCTCTCTTTCCTCATGCTGTCTCTCCTCTCTTTCCTCATGCAGTCTCTCCTTCTCTCTTTCCTCATGTTGTCTCTCCTCTCTTTTGTTCGCCCTGCGAATTTCCATTTCCTCCTCAATCTTCTTCTGCTCCCTAGCTTCAGCTGCCTTTTCCTTCTCCCTAACTTCTGCTTCTTTCTTCTCCGCATCATATCTGTCAAGTTCTTCGTTGACAAACCCCTTCGCTTCTTCTCCCTGCAAACCCTCCTCCCTTGCTTCCTCTCTTAGCATTTGCTTAAGTTTTGCACGCTCAGCCATTGCAAATGACTGACTGTGACTTACCCGAGAAAGAAGTAAGAAAAAGGATACACTGGTTCCCTACCACTTTCGAGAAAATACAAAACAAAAAAATATTCTGTTATTTAACTGGGATACTTCCTCCTGGTTATCAGTTATCTAATCTATCGCTGCTATTATCTGGCAATTAAGGCTCCTAATGCAAACGACTACGCCAAATAAATGGTAGATCAGACTAATAACTGAAGAAACTACAATGTTATTACAGTGGAAACAATTAAAAAAAATTTTTTTTTTAATTTTTTTAAGGAGAAAAAAAAATCCCTAAAATTTATTTAACTTCACTATCAAGTCCACACCTGAAGTCAGTTAGGGTAAGGGAGGCAATTAACTTGACAAAATGTTCCGTCTGAACGCGCTCCTTAGCTTAGCTCAAACCACCTTCTGCTTCAAAAACCCAGTGATTGTTACACAATCACACGCTACCAGCGGTCTTGTATTACAAAATCAATACATAACATACTCCGACAAAAATAATCCTGTAAATTCAATTGTATATATACTCTAACAATGCTGTGGAAAAAAAAAAACAATTGATATATTTGTGTGGTCAGTAAGCCAAAAACAAATCGTTTGTCTAGGGGATAATTATTATTAAATTTATTTAATCTCACGAGACAACCACACTCTTTCTCTACCTAGACTAAAGGGAAAAAAAGCTATATAGACCACTGCTATAACAGGAAATAAATACGTTGGTGAAGGTTGCCTGGAACGAGACCAGAATCAGAGATGGCTCTATGCTCGATAGGGGTAAAGGAAAATTAAAAATAAAGAAGAAAAAATGTTTCATTAGAGGTATTTCTGATTAATATGTGTTATTGCGGTCTGAAGCTAACAGAAAAGGTCTGGTGGTCAGAATTATTTTACAGGCTGCGTTCTTCTTTCATCTTATCCTCGTTCGCCCTCAAAAGGACGTTGGTTGCGTTGTGTACGTTTACATCGAAGCTGAGATATTTGCACCTTTAGGCAGACACATCCGAGTTCAGCACGGCATTTTTTGGGACCGAGTTTGCCTTCCCTGTTCGATCCCCACTCTCTCGGCTAGACCTCCAGTGATGCAGCCCGTTTCCAGGACCACCACTTGGAGGTGGAGTAGGGTCTTGGTCAGCTCTGGTTCGCTGACTCTGACGTAAGCACTCAAGCTATGGGTCGCTGACTGCATTTATCACTGTTGCTGCGTCTTTGGTTCCACAGGCTGCGTTCGAGGACAAGTTACTTGTCAAAAGTAGGCGCAGGAAAAAGTGGGAGTTAGGGTGTAACAGGTCACCATTAAGAACTTTACCTATTACCAGCTCAACAGAAGAGTTTAATAGATGACCCCATACAGGTCAAAGCAGATAAAAGTTAAAGATAGGAGAGGTATGACCGACCGAAATAAAATGTATTTGTTCCACTGATAAATGACGTGCTAAACTCATTTAAAACAACAATTAAAAAAATGAAACAGATATAATAACAAATGACACTCTGTTGCGTTTAAAAACTTGTTATGTATGTTTTATATGGCATAGTTTAGAGTACACTGTTCAGTGCTCTCGTCACGAGATTTTTTTTTTCTTTCTTAACCAGCGGCACTTGGGCTTTCAGCCCTTCGGCTCAATGACATGTCATTGCAAGGCTGGGGAGCCTGTGGACTTTCCTTCCAACCCGGTCAGGAGCTTCGCTCCTTCCCATCCAGAGGGTTCATCTCAGGAGCCGTTCAGGTTATTCTGTCAAAATCCCGGTCAATGACACACTTTCAAATGCTCACGCCCGGGCTTGAACCTTGAACACCTGATCGCCAGCGCAATGTGGTAACCATTACACCAGCGCGGCTCCCAACTCTCGTCAAGAGATAAGCAGAACCATTTCTCTTCAACACAAGAGAGATATAGTCGGAGATTTTTTTTTGTTGTTGTTGTAGGAGGAAGTGTAAAATCATTGCCGGGTCTGTATGATTGTGTGAACTCCTGGAACCTCTATTTTCTTTAATGTATAGGTAACCAGACCTTGCCTGATTGCCCGACCACTCAGTCCGACCCTGCAACAGACTGAGATACGATACACTTTAAAGATAGGATAAATATGACCTACCGCAGAATGTATCTGTTCCACTGATAAATGACTGCTGAAAATATGATGCACGTGTGCCCAAAACATAAGGGACAGAGAAAGTCAAATAGCCGACGCTAACAGTCCAGAAGCAGCTTTATGGGAACATCGGTACCTGAGGCTGACTCGACGTTGTCGTTAAGTGTCTTACAGTGACGTCTGAGGGTGTTGGAAGAAGGAAGCGATAGCGCGAAATTCATCTGTGGTATATGCCTTTCTGTATGTCTAGCTTGCTGTTCTGCTTCCCTGTCTGTCTGTTTACCTACCTAATTACCTACCTATCTACCTATATACCTACCAGCCTGCCTGCCTGCTTGCTTACCTATCTACTTAACCAGCTACGTACCTATACCTGCCCACATCTCTACTTAAGTGCCCACCCACCTATCTACCTATCTATCTATCTATCTATCTATCTATCTATCTATCTATCTATCTATCTATCTATCTATCTATCTATCTATCTATCTATCTATCTATCTATCTATCTATCTATCTATCTATCTATCTATCTATCTATCTGTCTGTCTGTCTGTTTGTCTGTCTATCTATCAGTTGAAGAAGAAGAAGAAGAAAAAAAGAAGAAGAAGAAGAAGAGGAAGAAAAAGAACATAATAAAAAAAATGATCTGGTGCAGAAACTATGTCAGCGATCTATCGCTTTGAATGCTAAGTACCCCCGCACACTCCTATCTAAGCTCTGATCTTCTGTATACAGCTTAAAATGTCATTGGGTGTACTTTTGTCGCTCCGTACCTATTTTCATTTCACTCGATTTCTAAGTTGGTTTTCCTGGCTACCTAATTAAATAACTACCCTCTATTGACCCAAGAAAACAAACATCAAGTTGCCATTGTCTTAACACAGACATTTAGTGAGTCTCTTTACATCCTGCAATATCTATTCTTGCTTTACTTCACTGCATTTCATTACTCGCTTTACTTTCCATAATCCTTCTATTGGTGCTCTTAAGTTCTGAAGTTTCTTTGTGAGTCACGTGTATGTATGATGAAGTACCCTCTTCCTCTCTGGCAATTCCATCGATCCATCTTCTTTCGTAGTCTTTCTAGTGCTAGTTCGTGACCAAGCTAAATCTGTTGAATAAAACATCGGCCTTTCTTTTCTTTTCTTTTTTTCTATTTACATTCTCTTTACTCACATCATTGCAAATGTAGTGGGACGGCATAGTGCCTCATCAATTTCCAAAGTGCCGGTGGAACAAACGATAAGAAGAAGAAACTGGATATGTATAGGACACACGTTGAGGAAACATGTTGATAGTATTACCAGGCAGTCCTTGTTCTGGAATTCCCAGCGTTAGAGATGTAGAGGGAAAGTTAGGAACACACGGAGAAGAGAACTGGAGACAAACATGAAGGGGATGAAGAAGACATGAATAGACTGTGAGCAGATGGCACGTGACAGGAAGTCTTGTCATAAAGTTTGTTGAAGGCGTTTGCTCCTTGTGGAGCGGCAAGGTGATGATGCTTTTGCCTGGTCTATTCTGCTCTTCACATCTTTCACAGATGGTTAGAATTGTCTGCCCTCTGTCTGGCTTGACCTGTCTGTTTATTTTTCTATTTCATGTTACCGCCCACTTTTCTGTCATTTCTGAATTTTTGCAGCTCTAATTCTCTCTTAGATTCTGTCAATCTTGGTAACGCCAGGATAAGACATCCCTTTTGCACGTGGAAGCGGCTAAAGTTGTCATAGCCTTAGATCTAGTGAACGGCCTCTTAATTACGTCTGTGATTCAGAGTTTCTTGGGACAACACGGGAATCATCTCGCGTTTCTTTTTCTTTCGCGGACACTCAGGTTCCCGTCTTTAATTTGCCGTCCCAGTACGGTCTAGCGAGCGGCCAGCCAAGAGTGCCCTTTTTACCCGATAGCAGAGGGAACTTCTCTACTTTGATGCCGTGCCGCCAGCACGTTTCATCGGGAGACGATCGGACCTTCTGACCGTAGGTCTTACGTCTCAAGCAGTTGTCCCTTGCCTTGTATGCACGTGCGGGCCACCTGGCAGTCTGTCTTACTATTAAACACCCTGTCTCTATGTTTCTGCACCAGTTATGCTTCTCGGATTCTTGCTACTAGTAACTAATACCTCAAGTTGAAAGCTGTTGTCATTTAATACTGTACGGAGATTTATTCCTTGAGCTGGTAAGACCGATATAATTCTCTTAGAGTTAAATTAGGGTGTTAGCACAGTATTATATTATATAGAGAAAGTCTCATCTCGGGTTATTAATTCCATCTCATATAGTTAATTCTTAACGAAATGTAACTTTTGTGGGACCGGAGGAGACACAATGATAGGAAACTCTTTACAGAGCGATACAACAGGAGGCAATCTGATCATCAGAAGAAGTCCCCCCATCAGACAAGTGTTTCGGCCCAGTATACTCCTTTACACTCTAAGGGGGGCGGGCCCACTTGGGTCATGACTCCCAAGCGTCTCAGCCTCCTGTTGTCTTGTATCGAAAATGAACCCATTTCACTTATGGTAGCAACTTTAATCCACAACTCCGCCAGCCGTGGAGGCAATTGTGAAAGTAACAAAGAGAAGACAAATTATTCCGTTCGTTCCGTCGCACACACTGAGACACCATCGCGAAGCCGCCGAGCCTAGCCACTGAAATTCTGACACTGACACCTCCTATAATATACATCGTCTGTTGCCCCTCAGTCACAGCCCGCTCACTAGTACACCACAAAACTCAGCGTTTTGTGGACTTAGAAAAATTCCTGGTGTTTTCTGTACCGCAGCGTTTATTGTCACGATTTCCATTGCCCATTGCGGTTGTTCCACAGCCAGCCTGATGCCTTTTCGGCAGTTTCACTAAGCCTCTTCAGTGTCCTTGTTCTCGCCTGTCCCTTCAACCCCAACAGTTTCAATAGATCATACATTGATGCAGCCACAAGCCCTCTTGCGCCCACTTCAACAGCCATGACCCTTGTAGTGAACCCCTCGTGTCTCAGATCCGCGGCCAGATCACTATATTTGGCCGCTTTGAACGAATGTTGCTCGTCTAATCTGGATTCAAATGGCACGGTCAGTTCAATCAGTATGACCTGAAGCGTTGAAGAAGAATGAAGCACTATATCCGGCCGTCTCCGCGATTTCCTGATACTCTCTGGATATGCCCTCGTCCAGGTAGGTCTACCGCCATCTCCCAGTCGTTTGCACAATCAAGAAGAGATGGTAAACTGCTACCTGGTTTACTCGGTTTGGGGTGTGCTGACTTTCCTGCCCTCAGAAAGTATGTATTTGCGGTGCTCGGCCTGGGTTTGCTGTTCGCCTTCATCCTTGCTAGATCTATTGTCGCAGCAAGCTCATTTAGCACTTTGTTATGGCGCCAGGTGTATCGCCCTTGCCCTAATGACACCTTACACGCTGAGAGCACGTGTTCGAGTGTCTGCCTCCCCTGGCACAGGGGGCACTGCTCATCATCCGACTTTCCCCATTTCACAAGGTTGGTGGCCGACGGCAGCAGGTCATACATTGATCTAACCACGAAGCTGAGCCTAAGAGGTGCCATATGCCATATATCATTCCATGTCAAGGACCTCTGCAGGGCTCCTTCCCATGTAGTCCATTGGCCTTGTTGGACCTGCTGCACTGCTTTTTGCAACCTCTTATCATTCTCAGCCTCTCGTATCTCATGAACAACCATGTCTCTGCGCTCCCTGCTTGATGCCTTGGACCACCAGCGGATGTCTCCATGACCAAATCCCCGTCTATTCGTCTGTGTGTATCCGATTACCTCCCTCAGTTTGAGTGACTCTTGGGCAGCATCAACAGCTTCTTCCACTCTCCACTTCCTTCCCGTTTTCAGTGTAGGCTGAATGGACTTAACCACGTCATCAGCTGACTCGCGTAGCATCATTGCAAGCCTTGCCTTTCCAACTTTGTACTCTTCAACAACTGACTTGAAAGGAAGCAGAAGTTTTGACTTTTTGCAGTACAGTGCTACATCTGACAGACCTGGTGGTACCCCTAGCCACTTTCTCATGAACTTGTTGACCTTTTGCTCTATAGCTTCGACTGTACTTGTGCTTATTTCATATATAAGCAGTGGCCACAGCAATTTCGGTATCAACATGAACTGGAGGCACCACAGTTTGAACTTTCCCAAGAGTCTGCTTTGGTCTATGATCTGTAGCCCTCTGTCTGCCATTTCTATTGTCTGTTGCACTGCCTTCGAGTCTTTTAATGAGGCATTGTACACCCTGCCAAGACTTTTAACAGGTTCCTCAATGACAGTAGGGATTCTTTGGTTGGAAACCACGAATATGTCTTCTGCTATCTTCCCTTTCCTGACTGATAGGCTTCTCGACTTCTTGGGTTTGAAGCTCATTCTGCACCAGCTGACTAGTTCATCCAGGCGTTCTAACATCCTCCGGGCCTGATGTTCATCTGATGTCAGAATTGTTGTGTCATCCATGAATGCTTTGAGCGGTGGCATGTGACACATTCCCCCAAGCTTTGGACCTATAGCCATTCCTTCGGCCGCATTGAGGATTACCTGCATAGCCATCACGAATAGTATCGGAGAGATGGTACACCCCATTGCAATTCCAACTTCAAGGCCAATCCACTTCGTTGTGTACTCTCTGGTTGAAAATCTGACAGCAAACCCTGCGAAATACAGCTTCAGCATTGCTGCAATCTCTTGTGGAACATGATACATTTCTAGGGCCTGCCACAACATCTGGTGTGGAACGGATCCATAAGCATTCGCTAGATCCAACCAGATTACATGGAGGTTTGTTCTGTCAGACTTTGCCTTTTGGATTGCTTCCCAGATCATTGTGGCATGCTCTAGACATCCTGGTGTACATGGGATACCTCCTTTCTGAATGGTAGTGTCAATGTACCCATTTGCCAGGAGGTATGTAGTGAGTCTTTTCGCCATCACTGAGAAGAATATCTTCCCTTCCACATTGAGTAGTGAGATTGGCCTGAACTGACTGATGTCTGTGGAATTTTGCTCCTTCGGGATGTAGACTCCGTTCGCCTTTCTCCATTCCTTGCTTACAAGCTGGGCTTTCCACGCATTCTTTAGTAAACGGAGCAGTCGTTTGAGCACTTCAGGGCATCTCTTATACACCACATATGGAACACCATTAGGACCTGGAGCTGACTTGCACCGAGCTTTCTGGACAATGCTTTCTACCTCTTGCACCGTTGGGGGCTTGGTGTTAAATTCAGCTCCTGGCTTACTCGGCCATTTAAGGCCTGCCATGCTGCTGAGCGGCTCATCTTTGCGACCATCTGAATATGTCATTCTAAGGTGTTCTTCCAGGTCTTCTTTCTTGATGTTTAGCGTACCCGACCGTGGCTGCTCAAACAGTTCTTTGGCAAACTTGAAGGGCTCCCTGAAGAATCTTTCCCTATCCCTTCGAGTCTTCCTTCTCTTCCTGCACAACCTTTCTGCTCTACAAAGGGCATTATGTTGGCCTTTCAGGTGCTCCCAAACCTGTCGTAACCCTTCCTTCTCTGTGGCAACTGCGTTCTTGAAAAGTTTTCGGGCATGCTTCTTCTGATAGCGCGATAGCGCGCCACCAATTGCAACTCTGCTTTAGAGGCACTGACCAGACTTATAGGAATAGACAGTGATTTGTTTTTCAGACAGAGAAGGTAGAAATAGATTGTAAATCCAGCAGGGAACTGTACATTATGTTTATGTGACTAAGTGTTATTTTATATGTGTATAATTTAATTCGGCATTGAGCGTGTGCGTATTTTATATGTGTATAATTTAATTCTGCATTGAGCGTTTGCTATTAATTTGTTTCTGTGTTTGGATGACCAACACTTAGCACTCTTTTACTGCCTGTGTGCGAACTTCCAACGCGCGCCGACCAAAGCCGTCACGCTTGACTGAAGACCTGTATGGGTGTGAATTCGTGTCGGAGGGAGGGGGGGGGGGGAGAAGGAGATTGTTTTGACGAACGCGTATTGTTGTGCGAGGAAGAGAACCGATAGTAATGTCAGTTGTGGTTGTAAATGTGTAGCCTTTTTGATGTTCTATTGCAGCTAGATATGTATATTTTCTTGACTTATCGTGTATTTTCAGCGCTGGTCATCTGGACGCTGTCTGTGCTTTTGCTACCAGGCACAAACAAACATTCTCCAGAAATAGATCGGGCATTCATCATAAAGTGGCCCGTGGAGTTTATTCTGCTAACCTGCATCTACCAGCCACCAATATTCCCAGATCGCACTGCCGGGCAAACGGCCTATCAGTTGCTTACCTTACATGGCAGTCATTCGGAATTATTAACAACCGCCTACGGCACATCACCGGTGCCTTTGCCTTCCACTCCTCAGAGAGACATTGTCGGACCCATTAACGCCCGGTCACCGTGGATATTACTAGCACACAACCACAGAGAAGAAGCCATCGTTTTCCATTCGTCACGTACATGAAGCCACATAGCTTAGCTTGAGAGCCCTCACTTGGTCGTTGTTTGTCTATCAGCAGTGCCCTAGAGCGACTTGATAGTCTGATTCTGCATAGTGCAAGGATAAACGCACTACCAGAGTAGTCTTCATTAGTGCCATTTGAAGCAGGTGCGCGCTAGGATACATTGTGCACGTTCTCTTCGGAAGTTTATTTCCTTATCCATTGGATCAGTGTTAGGCACTTAGTCGGGAGAAATGCTGCCATTTCCTGGAGTAATTTAACAGTAAGGCAGACGCGGCTGTTTGTTCAGGACTGGGAGCATACTGTCCGTTAAAAGCAGGACTTGAGCAGACTTTAAGGAGTGATAGTGCGACGCGAGTAAATGAGGGATTGTGCGTGGTTGTCTAGTAGTGAAACAAAGTGGTGTTGGGTGTTGTACTCGTACGTTGTTCCATGATTTGTGATCTGTGGACTGCCGAAGTGTTAAAGGCAGACTTATGTTATTTTCTTTATGTCGTGGATTATTTTTCTACAATAATATATATATACACTCTGTGGTGGTCAGACCCTCTTATCTTACCTGTCACTTTGGTATCGTATGTCCTTACTGATTATTAGATCATTGTCATCATTAATTATCATAGGAGGGCGGGAAAAAGATGGCCATACAGAAGACAGTCAAGGTAGGCTGAAGATAGTAGTACCACTTCCCTTCAGACGGCTCATCTTTTCCCAGTTTTTCAAACTGTGACTCCATTTCTCTCTATTCTCACTCTACACATTCCTCCTCTGTCTGAAATCAGACAGAACCCACTCTCTATTTATACCTACCTGTGACAACATCTGAGATGCATACACTATTTAGTCATACATTTTTCCTTTTTTTTAGTTTTGTGTTTCATTTTTCCATACACCTTTTAGTGATACATTTTTCCTTTTTTAGTTTTGTGTTTCATTTTTCCATACACCTTTTAGTGATACTTCTTTCCGTTTTTAGTTTTGTGTCTCATTTTATCATACTCTATTTAATGATACTTTTTTTCTTTTTTTTAGTTTTATGTCACATTTTCCATCCAAACACTATTTAGTGATACATTTTTCTTTTTTAGTTGTGTGTCGTAGTTTTAGGGATATTTAATGCCTTAATTTGTGCATCAGCTTATAATATTTGTTGCATAATTCTCTTTTATTTGTTTACCAGCTTGCTATTTTCTTCACCACTTAATGACTGTTTACTATGGCTGGAATCTTTAACAATTAATTAATCGATTAATAGGTTACATATTTTTAAATCTTTTATTCATAAAACAAATTTGTATCGATTATTCCATTTTTAACAATGCTTATGTTTTTAGCTTAAATATGAGAGCATTTGCTATGTTAGAGGTTTTTGATATGGTCAGTAATGTCGTAGAATTTTGATAGAGGAATTAAGACTTGGGTTGGTTCCTTCTGAATAGATTAGAATGGGTGATAGCCACAGTGAGAAATAATATTAGAAATAGATTTCCACGAGTGGGATGGTAGACTGTGATAGAGGCTGTCTCTGAAATCGAGAAATCTTCTCTCTTTCACCTATCTTCTACGACAGATTTAGAGGAGTCAGACAGTCTAAACACACACACATATATATATATATATATATATATATATATATATATATATATATATATATATATATATATATATATATATATATATTACATATATATATTCTATCCACTCACGTGCACGCACATACAAGACGACAGTTAGACGTACAGACGTGGGAAAACTATAACAGATGATTATATAGATATTCTAGAACGAGCTGACCAACACGCTGATTAAGTTTAAGGGCAGTTTTAATTATCATCTAAAATCCCATCACAACACATAAAGTTACATCAAAGCATATACAAATAGTCATAAAAATCAAGGAATTTCTACAAGAAATGATAGACCCACAGTTATGATCTTCCTTCGATGTTTAGCCCACAGTCCCGGTAGGAGAACGATGATAGCCCAAAGAGTCACAGATACATATGATTTGGGTCTAATATTTTCCCCTTTTGAAGATATGAACTGACTTTGATAGCAGTATCTATTCTAAGGAAAAATATACTTTAGCAACGAAATCTTGCATAAGGAAAGTTACAAAGTGAGTGAATCAAACGAAGAACATCCTTCCGTCTACTTTCACTCGGTTCTTTCATCAGGGCCCTGACTCACACAACCTTACCTACAATCGTGCTGTTGTTCGCCGTCTGGCGCAAGCCTTAGTGTACACTTCGTTTAATCTGTCTATCTGTGGATGAAGCGGATACCCAGCTCTGCAGATATTGGTTTCATTCAACGTGTCCGGGAGCGTCCCTTTCAGGCGATTGTTCTTTCTTTACAGATTTAAGTTAATGTCACTTATTCACGAGGTAAGAGTTTGGGTTTCAGCGGGCACACAGTGTCAGAACACGAGGTTTCCCTTAATTAGGAAGATGACCGGTGGACAACTTCTCTCAACAGATAATCTTGGGTCACCACACACTTGGTCAAATAATGTCGGAAAAGTTAATGTTTTTTCTGTAATTATTTCTCGCCACAAGGCAGCATGTACATTAGAGTTTGAGAAGAAATATGATCTGGCTCAAAGGCCCAGTATAGCATTTATTCTTTAAAAAAACCCGTTAGTGGGATTGGTATTCTGTCTATCTCTGAAGGCACACGTGCTGTCAGACAGGTGTTACTGGAAAAACCCACGTGGTTAAAGATATAAAATGTTTATGTTTCTCACAGGTTTGTCTCTGTACTAAACGCCGGTAAAGTTGGGTTACCCCAGTATTCACTGAATAAAGAAAAAAAAAACACATATGAAATATTTTACATATTATGTACTCGATATAACTTACATTTTGAACTGCAAGCGTAGAGCTTGACTTGACGTTTAAACTTTCCCGTGAAATAAGTTATATATAAAAATCAATCATCATGAATTAGGAATACATACGTATTCCGTCAACACTCTTTTTTTTTTTTTTTTTTTTTTTCCTTAACCAGCGGCACTTGGGCTTTCAGCCCTTCGGCCCAATGACATGTCATTGCGAGGCTGGGGAACCTGAGGACTTTCCTTCCAACCCGGTCAGGAGCTTCGCTCCTTTCCATCCACAGAGGGTTTATCACAGGAGCCGTTCAGGCTATTCAGTCAAATTTCCGGCCGTAAACATTTCTTCAAACGCCGACGCCCGGGTTTGAACCATGAACACCTGGTCGCCAGTACAACGGCATCTAGCATTTATAAGTTAGTTTAGAAAGATTTTTCTCGTCTGATTATTTAGCAGTTAAATTAAATTCATTATAACTACATGATTTTAAGCTAGAAATTATAATTTATTCTGTTTTCCACTGTAACTCATCAGTTAGAGAATATAACAGACTTATAAATTAATCAATCCGCACAAAAGAAACTAGTGGGATAAAATAGGCGGTTAAACACTTAATCACTCACAAAATATTAGATACTTAATGTAATATTTACCTCAACACAGAACTACGGTATCACAACGAAACTAAGAGATTTCACTTATAAGTTTAAGTATCTAGAACGAAGTGACCACGTCTACTGCAAATGGAGAATGAGTGAAATCAAGTTTTAAACTCTGGTTAATATCTTAAACCAGACAAAGGCTCCTATTATTTCCAAAAACCCGATCTCTCCCCTCTCCTAACACCTACGTTAGCTAAGACGCATGCCGTAACTGCCACCAGTGCGTCTTCACACCTCCGTCTAAACTATCTGACCGTGAGCGCGTGTGTCAGAGGCGAAATGCAAGACACTCTGTATGCTCTGAGCGAGCATGGCTGGCGCGATTCACACATCCGTCTAACTATCGGACAGTGAGCGCTCATGTCAGATGCGAATGTCAGACGACCCGTCTCCACTGCAGAGGGCAATTTCACACTTCGCCGGGAGCTAGCCTGACGAAAAGCTCTCGTGACAGCTGCAAATGTAGACAATTTGTCTGCTCATCATGTCTGATAGACTGAAATCCCACCTAAAATCATCTCGTGCAAGGGACTGACACGTTAGGTAATCTACTGCGTTTCTAAATGAGAAACCGAAACCAGGCGAAAGTTTGAATGGGAAAATAGTAATGTTTATAGTCGCAAACGTACGAATGCGAAAAACAATGGAAAAGGATAAAGAGTGATAATAAAATAGAGGACACGGGTAGAAAAAAGAGAAGAATATAGAAAATTTATTGATCATAATCTCTATGCGACAGAACGTCCCCCCTTTAAGATATGGAAGCACTCCGTGTCTACGTTATGGAAATAAATTTCCTATATCCGTAGCTTCAGGGTGTCTGTCTTCTTCACTCTCATCTCCCCCCTCCATCTCTCTCCAATTCCTACTCAAGTCTACTCCCAAATAAAGCTGCAGGAATACAAAGATCCCAATCTTCAGGTTTCAGTTGTGCCAGTTTACATAACATCATGTTGAGGTTTCCATTAACACGTTCCACGAGCACATTTCCGGCCGGAGTATAAGGCTTTGTGTAGATGTGTTGGGTCCTCAAGATCTTCACGATCTCATCCATCAACAGGTTTCGGTATGGGGATCCGTTATCCGTCAACACTTGCTGAGGGAATCCCAACCGAGTGAAAATCTGCACGAGGGTTTCTGCGACATGCTTGGCATCTGCGCATGTTAGCGGTATAGCTTCTGCTCATAAAGTGCATGTGTCGACTATGGTCAGGATAAACCTGTTCCTTCTTTTAGTCCTTTCTAAGGGTCCTAAAATGTCGATCACAACCCGTTCGAATGGTGTTCCCACTATTGGCATTTCACCGAAAGAGACTGGGGGTGCCCGTTGCTTGGGTGGCACACGTTGGCACTGGGCACAGGATTTGACATACCTGATAATCTCAGTATTTACTCCTGGCCACCAATAATGAGTGGTTATCCGTTGGTTTGTGGCGTTCTGTCCCATATGTCCGCTGAAGGGAAAAGAGTGCCCCATTTCTAGGATTTGGCTTCTGTACTGTTTCGGTACTAGGAGCTGGTTGTAACCTTGGTCAGGCTTGCCCGTTCTGCGATAAAGTACGCCATCCTTAGAAAAAATGTCCCCGAGTTGTCTGGGTTTCTTAGCCATGGGCAGTTTCCTAAAGCAGGGTGCCAAAGTAGGGTTCTTTTGTTGCGCTTCTTTAAGTTCCATAGGTAACAAATTAGGCGCAGGCTCCCGTTCCTTCTTGGTTTGCCCTCTTGTAGTTACTGCTGCCACAATCGGCTCTTCCGGTTTCCCAATAAACACGTATCTCCCGCCAAGTATGACTGGGTAGATGGGGTCATCCATAACAGCCGCTTTGATCTCGCCTCTGACAAAATCAGAGTGGATCTCCACCAGTGCGATGGGAAGCGCTGTAGGTGCATCACTCTTAGAGACTCCACAAAGTTCGACGGTCTCTCCTGTCTCTTGACCGGGTTTAACCAGGTGTCTGGCAACAATGCAATCATAAGAAAGCCCGGTGTCAAATAAACAAAAAGTTTGAGAACCGTTCATTGTAACAGTACCTCGCGTTGAGGGTGTATCCTCAACAGGTTGGGAATCACTGTCAATAATTCCGCCTTGCGAGACTGTTAGTAAGCATCCGATGCGTTTAGGCTCGGTGTGCTCACTCTGATCATTAGTCCCGTGCTCAGGAGTTCTTCCTTTGCCACCTTGTCCTTTCTGGCTGCGCTGCCATGAAGGGCGGTCGGGTTGATCAGACTGTTTACTGTGGTTGGAGTACTTGGTTTTGTAGAACTTAGATTTTTCAGGAGGGGGGTTTTGAGGTCCAGTTTCTCTGTGGTTATTCTGATTAGAAGCATGAGAAGCATGAGAAGATTGGTCTAGATTATTTTTCCGAAAATGTTCTTCTGTCGGTTTACGTTTTGTGGCCGGTAGTTCAGCCAGCGCATTGTGATATCGCTCAGACTTTTCCAAAATGTCTTCAAGCTTTTCCGCACCTTGCTCAGCTAGAAATCTCCGGGTATCTGCAGACAAAGTGTTCTTTATTTGTTCGGTTAAAACAAATTCCTCAAGACCTTCATAGGTAGAGGGGAGCTGTGAAAGCTCAAGGCACTTTGTCAAGTATCCCTTCAACCGAGACGAGAACTGCTGGAAAGTTTCAGATCTCTCCTTCCTGCTGTTGCGAAACAGTTGCAAAAATTTGCAAGCGTTCATTTCAAAGCGCTCCAGTAACGCTTTCTTCAAGACGTCATAGTTGTCTTGTTGGCTGCTTTCCAGTTTGGCGTAAACATCATACGCAGAACTTTTCAAAGCCCGAGAAAGCTTCATATTCCAACGCGACCTCTCTAAGCCGTACAGAGTTGCAATTTTCTCAAATTTTTCTAGATACGTGTCAGTCATCTCATTAGGACAAGGGAAAGATTCTAGCGCAAAAGACATAGCAGTGAGGTGAGTAGATTGAGTGCCAGAAGGATAAGTTAAGGAAGAATGAGGAGAAGAATCTCCATTGCTGGAGGTAGAGGCAGCACCACGACTTTGAACTTCTAGAGCTTTAAGCGCCAGCTCATGTTGTCTCTCCTTCTCTCTTTCCTCATGCTGTCTCTCCTTTTCTCTTTCCTCATGCTGTCTCTCATCCCTCTCCCTCTCATGCTGTCTCTCCTCCCTCTCCTTCTCATGCTGTCTCTCCTTCTCTCTTTCTCTCTCCCTGCGGATTTCCATTTCCTCGTCCATCTTCTTCTGCTCTTTAGCTTCAGCTGCTTTCCTCTCCGCATCATATCTCTCCAGTTCGTCCCTGACAAAAGCTTTCGCTTCTTCTCCGTCCAAACCTTCTTCTCTCGCTTCGCCCTGAGCATCTGTCTAAGTTTCGCCCTTTCGGCCATTGTAAACAGGTGACTGCGACTTAGTCGAGAGAGAAGTCAGGAAAAAAAGAGATACACTGGTTCCTTACCACTTACGAGAAAATACCAAGTAAACAAAAAGATGATATACTTTAACCTGGGATACCTCCTCCAAAAGTATATAGTATCTAACTATCGCTGCTATTAATCGGCAATAAAGCACCTAATGCAGACGACTACGCCAAATAAATGGTAGTTAAGATTAATCACTAACAAAAATAAGTTGCTACAGTGGAAACAAAATAATTATTACAAAAAATTTAAGGAGAAAAAAAATTCCCTTAATTTTAAGTCCACTAAAAGTACACCCCTGAAGTCAGTTAGGGTAAGGGAGGCAATTTACAGGACGTAATTGTCTGAACGCACTCCTTAGCTTAGCTCAAACACCTACTTCTTCAGAACCCTGTGAATGTTATACACTCACGAACTTTACCAGCGTTAGTATTACAAAATCACTAATTAACATATATTCCGACAAAATCAACCTGTAACTCAAATGTATATATGCTCAATAATGCACGCCCATAAACACATCGATTCGTCTAGGGGATAAATTATTTTTAAAAGATACAAAACTCACAAGACATCAAACTCTTACTCTATATCAGAATACATAATCTTACCGACGAGCTGATATTTGTCGTCTCGTCTTCCTATTCAAAGTTCAAAATCCTGATAGACGAGACCCCAATTGTCGTAGATTTTGTATAGGGGAATTAAGACTTGGGTTGGTCCCTTCTGAATAGAGTAGAATGGGTGATAGCCACAGTGAGAAATAATAGTAGAAATAGATTTCCACGAGTGGGATGGTAGACTGTGATAGAGGCTGTCTCTGAAATCGAGAAATCTTCTCTCTTTCACCTATCTTCTACGACAGATTTAGAGGAGTCAGACAGTCTAAACACACACACACACATATATATATATATATATATATATATATATATATATATATATATATATATATATATATATATATATATATTCTATCCACTCACGTGCACGCACATACAAGACGACAGTTAGACGTATAGACGTTAGAAAACTATAACAGATGATTATATAGATATTCTAGAACGAGCTGACCAACACGCTGATTAAGTTTAAGGGCAGTTTTAATTATCATCTACACAACGTACAGACGTAAAAGCTATCATCAAACACGATATAAAATATAAAATATAACATTCCTACACCAACACGCTGATTAAGTTTAAGGGCAGTTTTAATTATCATCTAAAATCCCATCACAACACATAAAATTACATCAAAGCATATACAAATAGTCATAAAAATCAAGGAATTTCTACAAGAAATGATAGACCCACAGTTATGATCTTCCTTCGATGTTTAGCCCACAGTCCCGGTAGGAGAACGATGATAGCCCAAAGAGTCACAGATACATATGATTTGGGTCTAATATTTTCCCCTTTTGAAGGTATGAACTGACTTTGATAGCAGTATCTATTCTAAGGAAAAATATAGTTTAGCAACGAAATCTTGCATAAGGAAAGTTACAAAGTGAGTGAATCAAACGAAGAACATCCTTCCGTCTACTTTCACTCGGTTCTTTCATCAGGGCCCTGACTCGCACAACCTTACCTACAATCGTGCTGTTGTTCGCCGTCTGGCGCAAGCCTTAGTGTACACTTCGTTTAATCTGTCTATCTGTGGATGAAGCGGATACCCAGCTCTGCAGATATTTGTTTCATTCAACGTGTCCGGGAGCGTCCCTTTCAGGCGATTGTTCTTTCTTTACAGATTTAAGTTATTGTCACTTATTCACGAGGTAAGAGTTTGGGTTTCAGCGGGCACACAGTGTCAGAACACGAGGTTTTCCTTAATTAGGAAGATGACCGGTGGACAACTTCTCTCAACAGATAATCTTGGGTCACCACACACTTGGTCAAATAATGTCGGAAAAGTTAATGTTTTTTCTGTAATTATTTCTCGCCACAAGGCAGCATGTACATTAAAGTTTGTGAAGAAATATGATCTGGCTCAAAGGCCCAGTATAGCATTTATTCTTTAAAAAAAATCCGTTAGTGGGATTGGTATTCTGTCTAAACCTCTCACCCAGATGCAAACCACCCACACATAACAAACTCCCACAAACCATATACCCCAAAATAACCCACTCCCCCCAATCCTCCTTTTTTAAACCCACACCATCCCAATATTTCATCCCATTAACAACCTTACACTCCCCCACCTATATAAAACCCCCACAAAATCATCAACCCATTCCCGTCCCTAATCCCCCGACCATTCTCACAATCAAAATACTCTTTTACCACACACCCTCCCCCACATTCAACCCCCCCCCCACACCCAATTTTACCCAACCCCCCTATCCCCCCCCCCCCCACTCCTACATCCTCCCCCCCCCCTCCCTTTCCCCTCCTAAATATACCCACAAACCCCCCCCCCCCACAACCCACCCCCCCACTTCCCCCCTCCCCCTCACCCTCCACCCCTCAACACCCCCCCCCCCCAACCCCCC
>JAMPIV010017229.1:0-33577 GCA_024509875.1 Oreohelix idahoensis | reverse complement strand
CTCTGGGCTGTTTGCTGTCCAGTTAGTAGGATCTTCTACCTCTGAGCTACTATTTACTGTCCAGTTAGCAGGATCTTCGACCTCTGGGCTATTGTTTGCTGTCCAGTTAGCAGGATCTTCCACCTCTGGTCTACTGATTTCTGTCCAGTTAACAGGATCTTCAACCTCTGGTCTACTGTTTGCTGTCCAGTTAGCAGGATCTTCTACCTCTGAGCTACTGTTTTCTGTCCAGTTAACAGGATCTTCGACCACGGGGCTACTCTTTGTTGTCAAGTTAGCAGAATCTTCGACCTTTGGGTTACTGTTTGCTGTCCAGTTAGCAGGATGTTGGACCTCTGGGCTATTGTTTGCTGTCCAGTTAGCAGGATCTTCCACCTCTGGGCTGTTTGCTGTCCAGTTAACATGATATTAGACCTCTGTTCTACTATTTGCTTTCCAGTTAGCAAGATCTTTGACATCTGGGCTACAGATTGCTGTCCAGTTAGCAGGATCTTCCACCTCGTGGCTTATTTTTGATGTTCTTTTATCATGATCTTCGACCTCTGGGCTACGATTTGCTGTCCAGCTGTTAGCAGGATCTTCGACCTCTTGTCTACTGTTTGCTGTCCAGTTTGCAGGATCTTCCACCTCTGGGCTACCGTTTGCTGTCCAGTTAGCAGGATCTTCGACCACGGGGCTACTCTTTGCTGTCAAGTTAGCAGAATCTTCGACCTTTGGGTTACTGTTTGCTGTCCAGTTAGCAGGATGTTGGACCTCTGGGCTACGGTTTGCTGTCCGGTTAGCAGGATCTTCGACATCTGGGCTACTGTTTGCTGTCCAGTTAGCAGGATCTTCCACATCTGGGCTACTGTTTGCTGTCCACATTGCAGGATCTTTGACATCTGGGCTTCTGTTTGCTGTCCAGTTAGCAGGATCTTCGACCTCTGAACTACTGTTTCCTGTAAATTTAGCAGGATCTTCGACCTCTGGGTTACTGTTTGCAGTCCAGTTAACAGGATCTTCTACCTCTGGTCTACTGTGTTCTGTCCAGTTAACAGGATCTTCAACCTCCGGTCTACTGTTTGCTGTCCAGTTAACAAGATCGTCTACTACTGGGCTACTGTTTGCTGTCCTGTATACAGGATCTTAGACCTCCGGGCTACTATCTGCTGTCTAGTTAGCAGGATCTTCCACCTCAGGGCTGTTTGCTGTCCAGTTAGCAGGATCTTCTACCTCTGGGCTACTATTTGCTGTCCAGTTAGCAGGATCATCTACCTCTGGGTTACTGTTTGATGTCCAGTTAGCAGGAACTTCGACCTCTAGGCTACTGTTTGCTGTTCAGTTAGAAGGATCTTCGACCCCTGATCTACAGTTTGCTGTCCAGTATGCATGATCTTGGATATCCGTGCTAATATTTGCAGTCCAGTTATCAGTATTTTTGACCTCTGGGCTACTGTTTGCTGTCCAGTTAGCAGGATCTTCCACCTCTTGACTACTGTTTGCTATCAAGTTAGCATGATCTTCGACATCTGTGCTACTGTTTGCTGTCCAGTTAACAAGATCTTCGACCTCTGGGCTACTGTTTGCTGTCCAGTTGTTAGCAGGATCTTCCACCTTTGGTCTGCAGTTTGATGTCAAGTTAGCAGCATCTTCGACATCTGGGCTACTGTTTGCTGTCCAGTTTGCAGGATCTTCAACCACATGGCTGCTGTTTGTTTCCAGTTATGTTAGCAGGATCTTCGATCTCTGGGCTAATTTTGCTGTCCACGTAGCAGGATCTTCGACATCTGAGCTACAGTTTGCTGTCCAGTTATCAGGATCTTCCACCTCTGGGCTACTGTTTGCTGTCCAGTTAGCATGATCTTCGACCTGTGGGCTACTGTTTGCTGTCCAGTATACAGGATCTTCGACCTCTGTGCTACTGTTTGCTGTCCACTTAGCAGGATCTTCGACCGCTGGGCTACTGTTTGCTGTCCAGTTAGCAGGATCTTCCACATCTGGTCTAATGTTTGCTGTCCACTTTGCAGGATCTTCGACATCTGGGCTACTGTTTGCTGTCCAGTTAGCTGGATGTTCGACCTCTCGACTAATGTTTGCTGTAAATTTAGCAGGATCTTCGACGTCTGGGTTACTTTTTGCAGTCCAGTTAGCAGGATCTTCCACCTCTGGTCTACTGTTTTCAGTCCAGTTAACAGGATCTTCAACCTCCGGTCTACTGTTTGCTGTCTAGTTAACAAGATCGTCGATCTCTGGGCTACTGTTTGCTGTCCAGTATACAGGATCTTTGACCTTTGGGCTACTATCTGCTGTCTAGTTAGCAGGATCTTCCACCTCTGTGCTGTTTGCTGTCCAGTTAGCAGGATCTTCTACCTCTGGGCTACTATTTACTGTACAGTTAGCAGGATCATCAACCTCTGGGCTACTGTTTGCTGTCCAGTTAGCAGGATCTTCGACCTCTGGGCTACAGTTTGCTGTCCAGTATGCAGGATCTTCGACATCTGGGCTACAGTTTGCTGTCCAGTTATCAGGATCTTCCACCTCTCTACTATTGTTTGCTGTCCACTTAGCATAATCTTCGACGTCTGGGCTACAGTTTGCTGTCCAGTTAGGAGGATCTTTAATCTCTTGGATACTTTTTGATGTTCTTTTATCAGGATCTTCGACCTCTGGGCTACGTTTGCTGTCCAGATCTTCCACCTCTTGGATACTTTTTATGTTCTTTTATTAGAATCTTCGAACTCTTGTCTACTATTTGCTGTCCAGTTAGCAGGATCGTCCACCTCTGGGCTACTATTTGCTGTCCAGTTAGCAGGATCTTCGTCCTCTGGGCTGCTGTTTGTGTCCAGTTAGCAGGATCTTCGACATCTGGGCTACTGTTTCCTCTCCAGTTAGCAGGATCTTCCACCTCTGGGCTGTTTGCTGTCCAGTTAGTAGGATAATCCATGTCTCAAGTTATGAAGACATTAGGTATAGACAGATCTCTTAGTTCAATTTACCATGCCATGTCCAATGGGTTAATTGAGCGTCAAAATAGGACACTCAAGCAGTTGTTGGGTAAGATGACCCAAGATCACCCTCAGGATTGGGACCGGGTCCTACCCGCCGCTCTCTTCGCGTATCGCGAGGTGCAAAATCAAGCCACGGGGTATTCTCCATTCCCGCTTGTAACGTCAGCAAGTCTCTAATATTCTACACTCGTATGAGGATGTCCTCACTGACATCCCAGGTCATACGTCAGTCATCCAACATGACATTATTCTGACTGACGATACGCCTATTCGAGTGCGCCCATATCCTATCCCTTTACACTTTCGTGATAAGGTTGATAAGGAATTGGATGAGATGCTTCAATTAAATATAATTGAACCATCTTCATCACCATACTTTTCTTCTATGGTTATTATTAGAAAGAAAGACAACAATATTCGTCTTTGCGTAGATTACAGGAAATTAAACAAAGTTACAAAATTTGATGCGGAACCTTTACCTCTCTTAGATGACTTATTGGTGAAATTATCCCATGCTACATTTTTTTTTCGAAATTTGACCTCTCAAAGGGTTACTGGCAAGTGCCACTCACACCTAAAGCAAAGCCATTCACCGCTTTCTTGACGCCACGGGGACTTTTCCAATGGAATTTTATGCCATTCGGATTAATGAATGCGCCAGCTACCTTTGTACGCATGATGCGTCGCGTGCTGTCTCATCGTCCCGATGTCATTACTTACATAGATGACATCTGTCTTTTCAGTAACTCTTGGGATGAACATATTCATGGATTAAAAGCTTTACTTTCTACTTTACGGGATTATAACTTAACAGCGAAACCTTCAAAGGCATTTGTCGGTTTTCATGACATCTCCTTTTTGGGTCATCGTATAGGTCGGGGTTTAATGTATACAGAAGACAGTAATGTCTCGAAAATCTTAAACATCTCAGCACCTAAGACAAAAAAAACAAGTTAGATCTCTTTTAGGACTAATACAGTTCTATTCTAAATTCATCCCTCATTTGTCTACTATAACTGCACCTTTTTCTTCTTTACTGAGAAAAGGTACAGCTAATGTAATACAGTGGTCTAACGAACATCAAATCGCGTTAGATTATATAAAAAAATTTTTTTCAAATGAACCTTTTTTGAGGTTGCCTAACAAAGATCTCACGTTTATTCTTCGCAGTGACGCATCTTCTTACGCAATTGCTGCAGTCGTGATGCAGGAATATTCAGTCACCTTATTTCCAGTTATGTACGTTTCGAGGAAATTGACGACGAGTGAAATGAAATACTCCGTTCTCGATAAAGAATTATTAGCGCTCGTTTGGTCTATCACAAAACTGGAACGGTATTTACTTGGCTCACACTTTGTAGTGGAAACTGATCAAAAGGCTCTCACAGCATTGAACACTAAGGACGTGAAATCTTCAAAGTCAACTAGATACGCTATCGCTCTCCAGCCATATAGCTATGAAATTCGTGCAATTCCTGGAGTGAAAAATGTGTTTGCGGACTGTCTGTCGAGATGCCCAAACGAACTTGTCGAACCTAAATCACTTCCGGATGTTGAGACGTCCTAACAGATAATCAATCAGTATAATAAGAGAAACTGCGTACAGTATCAATTATTGAACCTCTAAACATACTTCGTATGGAACTGAATTATTCGTACCAGCATAATTCCTGGATATACTTACTTTTGGATTATGACAGCACTTCTTGTGTAGTAACATTTCATTAGTACGGAAACATTGTTATATTGATAAATGGATAGTCAATATTCTTATGGACCATATTACACTTCATATTGTGTTATATAATATCTTTTCATCGCACATGGAACATTAAGAACATATTCTCGTCGATTATTAACTACTTTTAATGGAACATTAACACTCAGTAAAATTGCATTTTTACTTAAATAAAGTAGTAATTAGTTATGTGTTTGTAATTAAGAACTATATTAATTAGACTAAATCAATTTAATCTACTTAATTAATTGTAGAGTACACATTAACTAACTTTAATAGTTGTAAATGTCTCTGTGTACTTATATTTACTTCTCATGGTACATGATCTTTCTACTTTTAGATAACTAGTCCACCTTACTAGTGTTAGAAACATTACGGGTGTTGCTTCTTAACGTGTTTAATTATGCTTTGTTTCACTTTGCATGTTTTATTTTCATTTTTTTTTATTCTATTGTCGTTGATTACTATCATCGTTCATTTTTCGTTTGAAATCACATGTTTGTTTTGCAAATTTAGTTGAATGTTTTTATCATCTTTTTTGGTTTTCAACTTTCTTTTACTTCGAATGTTATCACATCGTTCCAAAGTAGGTCGATTGTGGATGTGTGCTTTAATGCATACTTTAATTTAGTTATATTGATTTCCAATTTTATATTCTTTTTCATAATATTGTATAACATTATGACTTTGATTTATGTTTATAGATATCGATGTAGTTTTGACTCACCTCTCTTGGGTACTTAGTTCAAAAAAAATTAATAGAATTAATTTTTTTAAGGGCCGGTGATAAGGGAGCTGTTGCGTACGTTTTTTACCTTTGGGGGTAGTCGTTCGGTCCTGCCAATGTACGCACCAGTCGTGATATAGTTATATTATTTGTGCGTTCGATTTGCTCACGCACCGACGTGCACAATGTAGAGTATGTGTTACTCTGTACGCACGGGTAACCTAGTTTTAGGAGAGAACTACGTCATCATCTGAAAGGGGCAGTCCGGACGATATGTCCGTGGAATATTTCGTTTATCGTGGCAAGTCTGTGGAAGCCATTCGTTTGTTACAATATTGGTCTTCAGGTCGAAGACAATATTGGAAGTAATATGTAAGTTGTCGCCCCGTCGTATTGTATGATAAGAATATTGAAACCTGAAGTTTAAGGCTACTCCTTGAGAAAGTCTAGCGGGAATCCATATTGTTATGTCATTCCTAGAATGGACCAACGGAGCTGATAGCCTCTATTATCTATCGTAGACGAAGAATTCCTACGAGGGAACAAAGTTATTGGATTGTATTATTCTTATATTAAAAATGACGTTATGCCAATGCCAAAGTCGTGGCATGAGTTTGTGGAGAGGTTAGTTAAAACCAAAAGTACTAACCCAGATATATATTCATATCTACGCCATTGTTATTATATTTTGAACTTACGTTGTAAGTATTGAAGTCTTGGATCAAGACAGTCTTTTGTTAGATGAATGCGGGATTCGGTGGTGTGAGAATCCGTACTTAGTTGGATGTCCTCAGACAAGGTCAACGGACATTATATTACTGTTCAAACATAACATGAACATTATTGGATTCTTATTAATTGAATGTAAGGAGGATGTTTGAAAGGGATCTGCCACAATACCTTACCACCATCATAGATGTATATACTTTTCGTCATGAACATTATTACTATGCCTCCATGTTGATGTTATTGTCAAGAACACTGTCTCGTATTGTTGAACTTATACCATCAAATAAAATATGTTAAACTGTACCATCCGCCTTACAGTTTACTTCAGTTCGCATCAGGCCTTGATTGACATGCCAGACGTTATACACCATTACCTGTTAAACTAATTTGACAGTTCATTTTACATTCGCGTTTTAGCAGCACGATCAAACAGTTATCTGTTGGATACCTGAAAAGAACCCAACAATCCTTCATACTGGACAGCAAACAGTAGCCCAGAGGTCGAAGATCCTGCTAACTGGACAGCAAACAGCCCAGAGGTGAAAGATCCTGCAAACTGGACAGCAAACAGTAGCTCGGAGGTCGAAGATCCTGTATACTGGACAGAAAACAGTTGCCCGAATTTGAAGATCCTGCTAATTGGACAGCAAACAGTAGCCCAGTGGTAGAAGATCCTGCAAACTGGACAGGAAAATGTAGCCCAGAGGTCGAAGATACTGCTACCTGGACAGCACACAGTAGCCCCGTGGTCGAAGATCCTGCTAACTGGACAGCAAACAGCAGCCCAGATGTCGAAGATCCTGTTAACTGGACAGCAAACAGTGGCCCAGAGGTCGAAGATCCTGCTAACTGGACAGCAAACAGTAGCCCGGAGGTCAAAGATTCTGTATACTGGACAGCAAACAGTAGCCCACAGGGCGAAGATCCTGCTAACTGGACAGCGAAATATAGCCCAGAGATGGAAGATCCTGCAAACAACAAGACAGCAAAAAGTAGCCCAGTGTTGGAAGATTCTGCTAACTGGACAGCAAACAGTAGCTCAGATGTCGAAGATAGTGCTAACTGGACAGCAACCAGTAGCCCAGAGGTCGAAGATCCTGTTAACTTGACAGCAAACAGTAGACCAGGGGTCGACGATGCTGCTAACTTGACTGCAAACAGCAGACCAAAGGTGGAAGATCCTGCTAACAACATGACAGCAAACAGTAGACCAGAGGTGGAAGATCCTGCTAGCTGGACAGCAAACTGTAATCCAGAGATCGAAGATCCTGCTAAATTTACAGCAAACAGTGGTTCAGAGGTCGAAGATCCTGCTAACTGGACAGCAAACAGTAGCCCAGAGGTCGAAGATCCTGCAAAGTGGACAGCAAACAGTAGCCCAGATGTGGAAGATCCTGAATACTGGACAGCAAACAGTAGCCCAGAGGTCGAAGATCCTGCTTACTGGACAGCAAACAGTAGCCCAGAGGTCGAAGATCCTGCTAACTGGACAGCAAACAGTAGCCCAGATGTCGAAGATCCTGCTAACTGGACAGCAAACAGTAGCCCAGATGTCGAAGATCCTGCTAACTGGACAGCAAACAGTAGCACAGTGGTGGAAGATCCTGCTAACTGGACAGCAAACAGTAGCCCAGAGGTCAAAAATCCTGCTAACTGGACAGCAAACATAAGCCCGGAGATCTAAGATCCTGCTAACTGGACAGCAAAAAGTAGCCCAGAGGTGGAAGATCCTAATAACTGGACAGCAAACTGTAGTTCAGATGTGAAGATCCTGCTAACTGGACAGCAAACAGTAGCCCAGAGATTGAAGACCCTCTTAACTGGACAGTAAACAGTAGCCAAGAGGTCGAAGATCCTGCAAAACGGACAGCAAACAGTAGCCCAGATATGGAAGATCTTGCTAACTGGACAGCAAACAGTAGATCAGAGGTCGAAGATCCTGCTAACTGGACAGCAAACAGTAGCCCAGATGTCGAAGATTCAGCAAACTGGACAGCAATCAGTAGCCCAGAGGTCGAAGATCCTGCTAACTGGACAGCAAACAGTAGCCCGGAGATCTAAGATCCTGTATACTCGACAGCAAACAGTAGCCCAGAAGTCGAAGATCCTGCTAACTGGACAGAAAACAGTAGCCCGGAGGTCGAAGATCCAGCTAACTGGACAGCAAACAGTAGCCCAGATGTCGAAGATCCTGCTAACTGGACAGCAAACAGTAGCCCAGATGTCGAAGATCCTGCTAACTGGACAGCAAACAGTAGCCCAGAGGTCGAAGATCCTGTTAACTGGACAGCAAACAGTAGACCAGGGGTCGAAGATCCTGCTAACTTGACAGCAAACAGCAGACCAAAGGTGGAAGATCCTGCTAACTGGACAGCAAACAGTAGACCAGAGGTGGAAGATCCTGCTAACTGGACAGCAAACAGTAACCCAGAGGTCGAAGATCCTGCTAAATTTACAGCAAACAGTAGTCCAGAGGTCGAAGATCCTGCTAACTGGACAGCAAACAGTAGCCCAGAGGTCGAAGATCCTGCAAACTGGACAGCAAACAGTAGCCCAGATGTCGAAGATCCTGCAAACTGGACAGCAAACAGTAGCCCAGAAGTCGAATATTCTTCTAACTGGACAGCAAACAGTAGTCCAGAGGTAGAAGATCCTGCTAACTGGACAGCAAACAGTAGCCCAGAGGTCGAAGATCCTAATAACTGGACAGCAAACAGTAGACCAGAGGTCGAAGATCCTGTTAACTGGACAGCAAACAGTAGGCCAGCGGTCGAAGATCCTGCTAAATGGACAGCAAACAGTAGCCCAGAGGTCGAAGATCCTGCTAACTGGACAGCAAACAGTAGCCCAGAGGTCGAAGATCCTGCTAACTGGACAGCAGGCAGTAGCCCAGAGGTCGAAGATCCTACAAACTGGACAGCAAACAGTAGCCCAGCGGTCGAAGATCCTGCTAAGTGGACAGCAAACAGTAGCACAGAGGTCAAAGATCCTGTATACTGGACAGCAAACAGTAGCCCAGAGGTCGAAGATCCTGTTAACTGGACAGCAAACAGTAGACCAGAGGTCGAAGATCCTGCTAACTGGACAGCAAGCAGTAGCCCAGAGGTCGAAGATCCTGCTAACTGGACAGCAAACAATAGTCCAGTGGTCAAAGATCTTTTTAACTGGACAGCAAACAGCCAAGAGGTGGAAGATCCTGCTAACTGGTCAGCAAACTGTAGACCAAAAGTGGAAGTTCCTGCTAACTGAACAGAGAACAGTAGCCCAGAGGTCGACGATTCTGCTAACTGGACAGCAACCAAAAGCCTAGAGGTGGAAGATCCTGCTAACTGGACAGCAAGTAGTCGCCCAGAGGTGGAAGATCCTGATAACTGGACAGCAAACAGTAGCCCAGTGGTGGAAGATCCTGCTAACTGGACAGCAAACAGTAGCCTTGAGGTCGAAGATCCTACTAAATGGACAGCAAACGGTTGCCCAGAGATGGAAGATCATGTTAACTGGACAGCAAACAGTAGAACAGAGGTCAAAGATCCTGCTAACTGGACAGCAAACAGTAGCTTAGAGGTCTAAGATCCTGCTAACTGGACAGCACACAGTAGCCCAGAGGTCGAAGATCCTGCTAACTGGACAGCAAACAGTAGCCCAGAGGTCGAAAATCCTGCTAACTGGACAGCAAACAGTAGCCCAGAGGTCGAAGATCCTGCTAACTGGACAGCAAACAGTAGCCCAGAGTCGAAGATCCTGCTGCTAACTGGACAGCAAACAGTAGCCCAAGAGTCGAAGATCCTGCTAACTGGACAGCAAACAGTAGATCAGAGGTCAAAGATCCTGCTAACTGGACAGCAAACAGCAACCCAGAGGTCGACGATCCTGCTAACTGCACAGCAAAATGTAGCCCAGAGGTGGAAGATCCTGCTAACTGGACAGTAAACAGTAGCCTAGAGGTTAATGATCCTGCTAACTGGACAGCAAACAGTAGCCCAGAAGACGAAGATCCTGCTAACTAGACAGCAAACGGTAGCCCAGAGGTGAAAGATCCTACAAGCTGGACAACAAACAGTAGCACAGATGTCGAAGATCCTGCTAACTGGACAGCAAACCGTAGCCCAGTGTTCGAAGATCCTGTTAACTGGACAGCAAACAGTAGCGCAGAGGTCGAAGATCCTGTTAACTGGACATCAAACAGTAGCCAGAGCTCGAAGATCCTGCTAACTGGACAGCAAAACAGCCCAGAGGTGGAAGATCCTGCTAACTGGACAGCAAACAGTAGCCCAGACGTCGTAGATTCTGCTAACTGGACAGCAAATTGTAGCCAAGAGGTATAAGATCCTGCTAACTGGACAGCAAACAGCAGCCAAGATGTCGAAGATCCTGCTAACTGGAAAGCAAACTGTAGCCCAGAGGTCGAAGATCCTTCTAATTGGACAACAAATAGTATCCCAGAGGTCGAAGATCCTGCTAACTGGACAGCAAACAGTAGTCTAGAGGTTGAAGATCCTGCTAACTGCACAGCAAAAAGTAGCCCAGAGGTGTAAGATGCTGCTAACTGGACAGCAAACAAAAAACCAGCGGTCGAAGATTCTGCTAACAGAACAGCAAACAGCCCAGAGGTGGAAGATCTTGCTAACTGGACAGCAAACAGTAGCTTAGAGGTCGAAGATCCTGCTAACTGGACAGCAAACAGTAGCCCAGAGGTGGAAGATCCTGCTAACTGGACAGCAAACAGTAGACCAGAGGTCAAAGATCCTGCTAACTGGACAGCAAACAGTAACCCAGAGGTCGAAGATCCTGCTAACTGAACAGCAAACAGTAGACCATAGGTCGAAGATCCTGCTAACTGGACAGCAAACAGTAGCCCAGAGCTCGAAGATCCTGCTAACTGGACATCAAACAGTAGCCTAGAAGTGGAAGATCCTGCTAACTGGACAGCAAACAGTAGCCCAGCGGTCGAAGATCCTGCTAAATGAACAGCAAGCAGTAGCCCAGAGGTCGACGATCCTGCCAACTGGACAGCAAACAGTAGCCCAGAAGTCGAAGATCCTGCTAACTGGACAGCAAACAGTAGCCCAGAGGTGGAAGATCCTGCTAACTGGACAGCAAACAGTAGCACAGATGTGGAAGATCATGCTAACTGGACAGCAAACAGTAGACCAGAGGTCGAAAATCATGCTAACTGGACAGCAAACAGTAGAACAGGGGTCGAAGATCCGATTAACTAAACAGCAAACAGTAGACCAGAGGTGAAAGATCCTCCTGCTAACAGTAGCCCAGAGGAAGATCAGGAAAGCAAACAGTAGCCCAGAGGGCAAAGACCCTGTAAACTGGACAGCAAACAGTAGACCAGAGTCGAAGATCCTGCTAAACTGGACAGCAAACAGTAGCAGTAAGATCCTGCTAACTGGACAGCAAACAGTACCCCAGAGGTCGTATATCCTGTTAACTGGACAGCTAATAGTAGACCAGAGGTAAAAGATCCTGTTAACTGGACAGCAAACAGTAGACCAGAGGTCAAAGGTCCTGCTAACTGGGCAGAAAACAGTAGCCCAGAACTGAAGATCCTGCTAACTGGACAGCAAACAGTAGCCCAGAGGTCGAAGATTCTGCTCACTGAACAGCAAACAGCCCAAAGGTGGAAGATCCTGCTAACTAGACAGCAACAGTAGCCCAGAGGTCGATGCTCCTGCTAACTGGACAGCAAACAGTAGCCCAGAGGTCGAAGATCCTGTTAACTGGACAGCAAACAGTAGCCCAGAGGTCGAAGATCCTGCTAACTGGACAGCAAACAGTAGCCCAGAGGTGGAAGATCCTGCTAACTGGACAGCAAACAGTAGCCCAACGGTCGAAGATCCTGCTAACTGAAAAGCAAACAGTAGCCCAGAGGTCGAAGATCCTGCTAACTGGACAGCAAACAGTAGCCCAGAGGTCGAAGATCCTGCTAACTGGACAGCAAACAGTAGCCCAGAGGTCGAAGATCCTGCTAACTGGACAGCAAACAGTAGCCCAGAGGTCGAAGATCCTGCTAACTGGACAGCAAACAGTAGCCCAGAGGTCGAAGATCCTGCTAACTGGACAGAAAACAGTAGCCCAGAGGTCGACTATCCTGCTAACTGGACAGCAAACAGTAGCCCAGAGGTCGAAGATCCTGCTAACTGGACAGCAAACAGGTGACCAGAGGTCGAATATCCTGCTAATTGGACAGCAAACAGTAGACCAGAGGTGGACTATCCTGCTAACTAGACAGCAAACAGTAGCCCAGAGGTCGAAGATCCTTCTAACTGGACAGCAAAATGTAGCCTAGAGGTAGAAAATCCTGCTAACTGGACAGCAAACAGTAGCCCAGCGGTCGAAGATACTGCTAACTGGACAGCAAACAGTAGCCCAGAGGTCGAAGATCCTGCTAACTGGACAGCAAACAGTAGCCCAGAGGTCAAAGATTCTGCTAACTAAACAGCAAACAGTAGCCCAGAGGTCGAAGATCCTGCTAACTGGACAGCAAACAGTAGCCCAGAGGTCGAAGATCCTGCTAACTGGACAGCAAACAGTAGCCCAGAGGTCGAAGATCCTGCTAACTGGACAGCAAACAGTAGCCCAGAGGTCGAAAGATCCTGCTAACTGGACAGCAAACAGTAGCCCAGAGGTCGAAGATCCTGCTAACTGGACAGCAAACAGTAGCCCAGAGGTCGAAGATCCTGCTAACTGGACAGCAAACAGTAGCCCAGAGGTCGAAGATCCTGCTAACTGGACAGCAAACAGTAGCCCAGAGGTCGAAGATCCTGCTAACTGGACAGCAAACAGTAGCCCAGAGGTCGAAGATCCTGCTAACTGGACAGCAAACAGTAGCCCAGAGGTCGAAGATCCTGCTAACTGGACAGCAAACAGTAGCCCAGAGGTCGAAGATCCTGCTAACTGGACAGCAAACAGTAGCCCAGAGGTCGAAGATCCTGCTAACTGGACAGCAAACAGTAGCCCAGAGGTCGAAGATCCTGCTAACTGGACAGCAAACAGTAGTAGCCCAGAGGTCGAAGATCCTGCTAACTGGACAGCAAACAGTAGCCCAGAGGTGGAAGATCCTGCTAACTGGACAGCAAACAGTAGCCCAGAGGTCGAAGATCCTGCTAAACTGGACAGCAAACAGTAGCCCAGAGGTCCCAGAGGTCGAAGATCCTGCTAACTGGACAGCAAACAGTAGCCCAGAGGTCGAAGATCCTGCTAAACTGGACAGCAAACAGTAGCCCAGAGGTCGAAGATCCTGCTAACTGGACAGCAAACAGTAGCCCAGAGGTCGAAGATCCTGCTAACTGGACAGCAAACAGTAGCCCAGAGGTCGAAGATCCTGCTAACTGGACAGCAAACAGTAGCCCAGAGGTCGAAAGATCCTGCTAACTGGACTGGACAGCAAACAGTAGCCCAGAGGTCGAAGATCCTGCTAACTGGACAGCAAACAGTAGCCCAGAGGTGGAAGATCCTGCTAACTGGACAGCAAACAGTAGCCCAGAGGTCGAAGATCCTGCTAACTGGACAGCAAACAGTAGCCCAGAGGTCGAAAGATCCTGCTAACTGGACAGCAAACAGTAGCCCAGAGGTCGAAGATCCTGCTAACTGGACAGCAAACAGTAGCCCAGGTCGAAGATCCTGCTAACTGGACAGCAAACAGTAGCCCAGAGGTCGAAGATCCTGCTAACTGGACAGCAAACAGTAGCCCAGAGGTCGAAAGATCCTGCTACTGGACAGCAAACAGTAGCCCAGAGGTCGAAGATCCTGCTAACTGGACAGCAAACAGTAGCCCAGAGGTCGAAGATCCTGCTAACTGGACAGCAAACAGTAGCCCAGAGGTCGAAGATCCTGCTAACTGGACAGCAAACAGTAGCCCAGAGGTCGAAGATCCTGCTAACTGGACAGCAAACAGTAGCCCAGAGGTCGAAGATCCTGCTAACTGGACAGCAAACAGTAGCCCAGAGGTCGAAGATCCTGCTAACTGGACAGCAAACAGTAGCCCAGAGGTCGAAGATCCTGCTAACTGGACAGCAAACAGTAGCCCAGAGGTCGAAGATCCTGCTAACTGGACAGCAAACAGTAGCCCAGAGGTCGAAGATCCTGCTAACTGGACAGCAAACAGTAGCCCAGAGGTCGAAGATCCTGCTAACTGGACAGCAAACAGTAGCCCAGAGGTCGAAGATCCTGCTAACTGGACAGCAAACAGTAGCCCAGAGGTTCGAAAGATCCTGCTAACTGGACAGCAAAACAGTAGCCCAGAGGTCGAAGATCCTGCTAACTGGACAGCAAACAGTAGCCCAGAGGTCGAAAGATCCTGCTAACTGGACAGCAAACAGTAGCCCAGAGGTCGAAGATCCTGCTAACTGGACAGCAAACAGTAGCCCAGAGGTCGACTATCCTGCTAACTGTACAGCAAACAGTAGCCCAGAGGTGGAAGATCCTGTAAACTGGACAGCAAACAGTAGCCCAGAGGTCGAAGATCCTGCTAACTGGACAGAAAACAGTAGCCCAGAGGTCGAAGATCCTGCTAACTGGACAGCAAACAGCAGCCCAGAGGTCGAGGATCCTGCTAATTGGACAGCGAACAGTAGCCCAGAGGTCGAAGATCCTGCTAACTGGGCAGAAAACAGTGGCCCAGAGGTCAGCGATCCTGATAACTGGACCGAAAACAGTAGCCCAGAGGTCGAAGATCCTGCAAGTTGGACAGAAAACAGTAGCCCAGAGGTCGAAGATCCTGCTAGCTGGACAGCAAACAGTAGCCCAGAGGTCGAAGATCCTGCTAACTGGAAACCAAAAACCAGCCCAGCGGTGGAAGATCCTGCTAACTAGATAGCAAACAGTAGCCCAGTTTTCGAAGATCCTGATAACTGGACAGCAAACAGTAGCCAAGCGGTCGAAGATTCTGCTAACTGGACAGCATACAGTAGCCCAGAGGTCGAAGATCATGCTAACTGGACAGCAAACAGCCCAGAGGTGGAAGATCCTGCTAACTGGAAAGCAAACAGTAGCCCAGAGGTGGAAGATCCTGCTAACTGGACAGCAAACAGTAGCCCAGAGGTCGAAGATCCTGCTAACTGGACAGCAAACAGTAGCCCAGAAGTGGAAGATCCTGCAAACTGGACAGCAAACAGTAGCCCAGTGGTCGAAGATCCGGCTAACTGGACAGCAAATTGTAGCCAAGAGGTATAAGATCCTGCTAACTGGACAGCAAACAGCAGCCAAGATGTCGAAGATCCTGCTAACTGGACAGCAAACAGTAGCCCAGAGGTCAAAGATCTTGCGAACTGGAAAGCAAACAATAGTACAGAGGTCAAAGATCCAGCTAACTGGACAGCAAACAGCCCAGAGGTTGAAGGTCCTGCTAACTGGACAGCAAATAGTAAGCAAGAAGTAAAAGGTCCTGCTAACTGGACAGCAAACAGTAGCCTAGCAGTCGAAGATCCTGCTAACTGGACAGCAAACAGCAGCGCAGAGGTCGAAGATCCTGCTAACTGGACAGAGCTGCTAACTGGACAGCAAACAGTAGCCTAGCAGTCGAAGATCCTGCTAACTGGACAGCAAACAGCAGCGCAGAGGTCGAAGATCCTGCTAACTGGACAGCAAACAGTAGCCCAAAGGTCGAAGATCCGCTAACTGGACAGCAAACAGTAGCCCAGACGTCGAAGCTCCTGCTAACTGGACAGCAAACAGTAGCACAGCGGTGGAAGATCCTGCTAACTGGACAGCAAACAGTAGCCCAGCGGTCGAAGATCCTGCTAACTGGACAGCAAACAGTAGCCCAGCGGTCGAAGATCCTGCTAAATGAACAGCAAACAGTAGCCCAGAGGTCGAAGATCCTGCTAACTGGACAGCAAACAGTAGCCCAGAAGTGGAAGATCCTGCTAACTGGACAGCAAACAGTAGACCAGGGGTCGAAGATCCTATTAACTGAACTGCAAACAGTAGACCAGAGGTCGAAGATCCTGCTAACTGGACAGCAAACAGTAGCCCAGAGGTCGAAGATCCTGCTAACTGGACAGCAAACAGCAGCCCAGAGGTCGAAGATCCTGCTAACTGGACAGGAAACAGTAGCGCAGAGGTCGAAGATCCAACTAACTGGGCAGCAAATAGCCCAGAGGTCGAAGATCCTGCTAACTGGAAAGCAAACAGTAGCCCAGAGGTCGAAGATCCTGCTAACTGGACAGCAAACAGTAGCCAGAGGTCGAAGATCCTGCTAACTGGACAGTAAACAGTAGCCCAGAGGTCGAACATCCTGCTAACTGGACAGCAAACAGTAGCCCTGAGATCGAAGATCCTGCTAACTGGACAGCAAACAGTAGTAGCCCAGAGGTCGAAGATCCTGCTAACTGCACAGCAAACAGTAGCCCAGAGAGCGAGGATCCTGCTAACTTTACAGTGAACAGCAGCCCAGAGGTCGAATTCCCTGCTAACTGGAAAGCAAACAGTAGCCCAGTGGTGGAAGATCCTGCTAACTGGACAGCAAACAGTAGTCAAGAGGTGGAAGATCCTGCTAACTTGACAGCAAACCGTAGCCCAGAGGTCGAATATCCTGCTAACTGGGCAGCAAACAATAGCCCCGTGGTTGAAGATCCTGCAAACTGGACATGAAACAGTAGCACAGAGGTCGAAGATCCTGCTAACTAGACAGCAAACAGAAGCCCAGAGGTCGAAGATCCTGCTAACTGGACAGCAAACAGTAGCCCAGAGGTCGAAGATCCTGCTAACTGGACAGCAAACAGTAGCCCTGAGGTCGAAGATCTTATTAAATGGACATCAAACAGTAGTACAGAGGTCGAAGATCCTGCTAACTGGACAGCAAACAGTATCGCAGATGTGGAAGATCCTGCATACTGGACAGCAAACAGTAGCCCACAGGTCGAAGATCCTGCTAACTGGACAACAAACAGTAGCCCAGAGGTCGAAGATCCTGCTAACTGGACAGCAAACAGTAGACAAGAGGTCGAAGATCCTGCTAACTGGACAGCAAACAGTAGCCCAGAGGTCGAAGATCCTGCAAAGTGGACAGCAAACAGTAGCCCAGATGTGGAAGATCCTGCTAACTGGACAGCAAACAGTAGCCCAGAGGTCGAAGATCCTGCTAACTGGACAACAAACAGTAGCCCAGAGGTTGAAGATCCTGCTAACTGGACAGCAAACAGTAGATCAGAGGTAGAAGATCCTGCTAACTGGACAGCAAACAGTAGCCCAGAGGTCGAAGATCCTGCTAACTGGACAGCAAACAGTAGCCCAGAGGTCGAAGATCCTGCTAACTGGACAGCAAACAGTAGCCCAGAGGTCGAAAATCCTGCTAACTGGACAGCAAACAGTAGCCCAGAGGTAGAAGATCCTGCTAACTGGACAGCAAACAGTAGCCCAGAGGTCGAAGATCCTGCTAACTGGACAGCAAACAGTAGCCCAGAGGTCGAAGATCCTGCTAACTGGACAGCAAACAGTAGCATTGAGGTCGAAGATCCTGCTAAAGAGACAGCAAACGGTTGCCCAGAGGTGGAATATCCTGCTAACAGGACAGCAAAGAGTAGAAAAGACGTCAAAGATCCTGTTAACTGGATAGCAAACAGTAACCTAGAGATCGAAGATCCTGCTTAATTTACAACAAACAGTAGTCAAGAGGTCGAAGATCCTGCTAACTGGACAGCAAACCGTAGCCCAAAGATTGAAGATCCTGCTAACTGGACAGCAAACAGTAGCTTAGCGGTCGAAGATACTGCTAACTGCACAGCAAACAGTAGCCCAGAGGTCGAAGATTCTGCTAACTGGACAGCAAACAGTGGCCCAGAGGTCGAAGATCCTGCTAACTGGTCAGCAAACAGTATCCCATATGTCGAAAATCCTGCAAAATGGACAGCAAACAGTGGCCCAGTGGTCGAAGATCCTGCTAACTGTACAGCAAACAGTAGCCCAGAGGTGGAAGATCCTGCTAACTGGACAGCAAACAGTAGCCTAGAGGTTAAAGATCCTGCTAACTGGACAGCAAACGGTAGCCCAGATGTCGAAAATTCTTCTATCTGGACAGCAAGCAGTAGCCCAGTGGTGGAAGATCCTGCTAACTGGACAGCAAATAGTAGCCCAGATGTAGAAAATCCTGCTAACTGGACAGCAAACAGTAGACCAGAGGTCGAAGATCCTGCTAACTGGACAGCAAACAGTAGCCCAGAGGTCGAAGATCCTGCTAACTGGACAGCAAACAGTAGCCCAGAGGTCGAAGATCCTGCTAACTGGACAGCAAACAGTAGCCCAGAGGTCGAAGAAGATCCTGCTAACTGGACAGCAAACAGTAGCCCAGAGGTCGAAGATCCTGCTAACTGGACAGCAAACAGTAGCCCAGAGGTCGAAAGATCCTGCTAAACTGGACAGCAAACAGTAGCCCAGAGGTCGAAGATCCTGCTAACTGGACAGCAAACAGTAGCCCAGAGGTCGAAGATCCTGCTAACTGGACAGCAAACAGTAGCCCAGAGGTCGAAGATCCTGCTAACTGGACAGCAAACAGTAGCCCAGAGGTCGAAGATCCTGCTAACTGGACAGCAAACAGTAGCCCAGAGGTCGAAAGATCCTGCTAACTGGACAGCAAAAACAGTAGCCAGAGGTCGAAGATCCTGCTAACTGGACAGCAAACAGTAGCCCAGAGGTCGAAGATCCTGCTAACTGGACAGCAAACAGTAGCCCAGAGGTCGAAGATCCTGCTAACTGGACAGCAAACAGTAGCCCAGAGGTCGAAGATCCTGCTAACTGGACAGCAAACAGTAGCCCAGAGGTCGAAGATCCTGCTAACTGGACAGCAAACAGTAGCCCAGAGGTCGAAGATCCTGCTAACTGGACAGCAAACAGTAGCCCAGAGGTCGAAGATCCTGCTAACTGGACAGCAAACAGTAGCCCAGAGGTCGAAGATCCTGCTAACTGGACAGCAAACAGTAGCCCAGAGGTCGAAGATCCTGCTAACTGGACAGCAAACAGTAGCCCAGAGGTCGAAGATCCTGCTGGAACAGCACAGCAAACAGTAGCCCAGAGGTCGAAGATCCTGCTAACTGGACAGCAAACAGTAGCCCAGAGGTCGAAGATCCTGCTAACTGGACAGCAAACAGTAGCCCAGAGGTCGAAGATCCTGCTAACTGGACAGCAAACAGTAGCCCAGAGGTCGAAGATCCTGCTAACTGGACAGCAAACAGTAGCCCAGAGGTGAAGAAGATCCTGCTAACTGGACAGCAAAACAGTAGCCCAGAGGTCGAAGATCCTGCTAACTGGACAGCAAACAGTAAGCCCAGAGGTCGAAGATCCTGCTAACTGGACAGCAAACAGTAGCCCAGAGGTCGAAGATCCTGCTAACTGGACAGCAAACAGTAGCCCAGAGGTCGAAGATCCTGCTAACTGGACAGCAAACAGTAGCCCAGAGGTCGAAGATCCTGCTAACTGGACAGCAAAAACAGTAGCCCAGAGGTCGAAGATCCTGCTAACTGGACAGCAAAAACAGTAGCCCAGAGGTCGAAGATCCTGCTAACTGGACAGCAAATAGTAGCCCAGAGGTCTAAGATCCTGCTAACTGGGCAGCAAACAGTAGCCTAGAGGTGGAAGATCCTGCTAACTGGACAGCAAACAGTAGCCCAGAGGTGGAAGATCCTGCTAACTGGACAGCAAACAGTAGCCCAGAGTTCGAAGATCCTGCTAACTGGACAGCAGACAGGAGCCCGGAGGTCGACGATCCTGCTAACTGGACAGCAAACAGTAGCCCAGAGGTGGAAGATCCTGCTAACTGGACAGCAAACAGTGGCCCAGAGGTCGAAGATCCTGCTAACTGGACAGCAAACAGTAGCCCAGAGGTGGAAGATCCTGCTAACTGGACAGCAAACAGTAGCCCAGAGGTCGAAGATCCTGCTAACTGGACAGCAAACAGTAGACCAGAGGTCGAAGATTCTGCTAACTGGACAGCAAACAGTAGCCAAGCAGTCGAAGATCCTGCTACCTGGAAAGCAAACAGCAGCGCAGAAGTGAAAGATCCTACTAACTTGACAGCACACAGTAGCCCAGCGGTCGAAGATCCTGCTAACTAGACAGCACACAGCAGCCCAGAAGTCGAAGATCCTGCTAACTGGACAGATCACAGTAGCCCAGAGGTCGAAGATCCTGCTAACTGGACAGCAAACAGTAGCCCAGAGGTAGGAGATCCTGCTAACTGGACAGAAAACAGTAGCCCAGAGGTCGAAGATCCTGCTAACTGGACAGCAAACAGTAGCACAGCGGTCGAAGATCCTGCTAACTGGACAGCAAACAGTAGCGCAGAAGTCGAAGATCCTGGTAACTAGACAGCAAACATTAGCCCAGACGTCGAAGATCCTGCTAACTGGAGAGCAAACAGTAGCCCAGAGGTCGAAGATCCTGCTAACTGGACAGCAAACAGTAGCCCAGAGGTCGAAGATCCTGCTAACTGGACAGCAAACAGTAGCCCAGAAGAGGAAGATCCTGCTAACTGGACAGCAAACAGTAGCCCAGAGGTCGAAGATCCTGCTAACTGGACAGCAAACAGTAGCCCAGAGGTCGAAGATCCTGCTAACTGGACAGCAAACAGTAGCCCAGACGTCGAAGATCCTGCTAACTGGAGAGCAAACAGTAGCCCAGAAGTCGAAGATCCTGCTAACTGGACAGCAAACAGTAGCCCAGAGGTCGAAGATCCTGCTAACTGGACAGCAAACAGTAGCCCAGAGGTCGAAGATCCTGCTAACTGGACAGCAAACAGTAGCCCAGAGGTCGAAGATCCTGCTAACTGGACAGCAAACAGTAGCCCAGAGGTCGAAGATCCTGCTAACTGGACAGCAAACAGTAGCCCAGAGGTCGAAGATCCTGCTAACTGGACAGCAAACAGTAGCCCAGAGGTCGAAGATCCTGTTAACTGTACAGCAAACAGTATACCAGATGTCAAAGATCCTGCTAATTGTACAGCAAACAGTAGCCCAGATGTCGAAGATCCTGCTAACTGGACAGCAAAAAACAGCCCAGAGGTCGAAGATCCTGCTAACTGGACAGCAAACAGTAGCCCAGAGGTCGAAGATCCTGCTAACTGGACAGCAAACAGTAACCCAGAGATGGAAGATCCTGCTAACTGGAAAGGAACCAAAAGCCCAGAGGTCAAAGGTCCTGCTAACAGGACAGCAAACAGTAGCCCAGAGGTCGAAGATATTGTTAACTGGACAGAACTGTAGCACAGATGTCGAAGATCCTGCTAACTGGACAGCAAAAAGTACCCCAGAGGTCAAAGGTCCTGCTAACTGGACAGCAAACAGTAGCCCAGAAGTAGAAGATCCTGCTAACTGAACGGCAAACAGTAGACCAGAGGTCGAAGATCATGCTAACTGGACAGCAAACGATAGCCCAGAGGTCAAAGATCCTGCTAACTGGACAGCAAACTGTAGCCCAGAAGTGGAAGATACTGCTAACTGGACAGCAAAAAACAGCCCAGAGGTCGAAGATCCTGCTAACTGGACAGCAAACAGTAGCCCAGAAGTCGAAGATTCTGCTAATTGGATAGCAAACAGTAGAACAGAGGTCGAAGATCCTACTAACTGGACAGCACACTGTAGAACATAAGGGGAAGATCCTGCTAACTGGACAGCAAACAGTAGTCCAGAGGTCAAAGATTCTGCTAACTGGACAGCAAACAGTCCCAGAGGTGGAAGATCCTGCTAACTGGACAGAAAACAGTAGACCACAGGTCAAAGATCCTGTTAAATGGACAGCAAACAGTAGACCATAGGTCTAAGATCCTGCTAAATGAACAGCAAACAGTAGCCTAAAGTTCAAAGATCCTGCTAACTGGACAGCAAACAATAGTCCAGAGGTCGAAGATCCTGCTAACGGAACAGCAAACAGCCCAGAGGTGGAAGATCCTGCTAACTGGACAGCAAACAGTAGACCATAGGTCTAAGATCCTGCTAACTGGACAGCAAACAGTAGCCCAGAGGTCGAAGATCCTGCTAACTGGACAGCAAACAGTAGCCCAGAGGTCGAAGATCCTGCTAACTGGACAGCAAACAGTAGCCCAGAGGTCGAAGATCCTGCTAACTGGACAGCAAACAGTAGCCCAGAGGTCGAAGATCCTGCTAACTGGACAGCAAACAGTAGCCCAGAGGTCGAAGATCCTGCTAACTGGACAGCAAACAGTAGTAGCCCAGAGGTCGAAGATCCTGCTAACTGGACAGCAAACAGTAGCCCAGAGGTCGAAGATCCTGCTAACTGGACAGCAAACAGTAGCCCAGAGGTCGAAGATCCTGCTAACTGGACAGCAAACAGTAGCCCAGAGGTCGAAGATCCTGCTAACTGGACAGCAAACAGTAGCCCAGAGGTCGAAGATCCTGCTAACTGGACAGCAAACAGTAGCCCAGAGGTCGAAGATCCTGCTAACTGGACAGCAAACAGTAGCCTAGAGGTCGAAGATCCTGCTAACTGGACAGCAAACAGTAGCCCAGAGTGTCGAAGATCCTGCTAACTGGACAGCAATCGGAAGCCCAGAGGTCGAAGATCCTGCTTACTGGACAGCAAACAGTAGCCCAGAGGTCGAAGATCCTGCTAACTGGACATCAAACAGTAGCCCAGAGGTCGAAGATCTTGCTAACTGGATAGCAAGCAGAAGCCCAGAGGTCAAAGATCCTGCTACTTGGACAGCAAGCAGTAGCCCAGAGGTCAAAAGTACTGCTAACTGGACAGCAAACAGTAGCCCAGAAGTAGAAGATCCTGTTAATTGGACAGCAAATAGTAGCCCAGAGGTCGAAGATCCTGCAAACTGGACAGCAAACAGTAGCCCAGAGGTGGAAGATCCTGCTAACTGGACAGCAAACAGTAGCCCAGAGGTGGAAGATCCTGCTAACTGGACAGCAAACAGTAGCCAAGAGGTCGAAGATCCTGCTAACTGGACAGCAAACAGTAGCCCAGAGGTCGAAGATTCTACTAACTGGACAGCAAACAGTAGCCCAGCAGTCGAAGATCCTGCTAACTGGACAGCAAACAGTAGACCAGGGGTCGAAGATCCTGCTAACTGGACACCATAGAGTAACACAGATGTTGAGCAAACAGTAGCCCAGAGGTTGAAGATCCTGCTAACTGGACAGCAAACTGTAACCCAGAGGTGAAGATCCTGCTAACTGGACAGCAAACAGTAGCCCAGAGGTCGAAGATCCTGCTAACTGGACAGCAAACAGTATCCCAGAGGTCGAAGATCCTGCTAACTGGACAGCAAACAGTAGCCCAGAGGTCGATGATCCTGCTAACTGGACAGCAAACAGTAGCCTCGAGGTCGAAGATCCTGCTAACTTGACAGGAAACAATAGCCCAGAGGTCGAAGATCCTGCTAACTGGACAGCAAACAGTAGCCCAGAGGTCGAAAATTCTGCTAACTGGACAGCAAACAGTAGACAAGCGGTCGAAGATCCTGTTAACTGGAAAGCAAACTGAAGCCCAGCGGTCGAAGATTCTGCTAACTGGACAGCAAATAGTAGCCCAGGAGTCGAATATCCTGCTACCTGGACAGCAAACAGTAGCCCAGAGGTCGAAGATTCTGCTAACTGGACAGCAAACAGTAGCCCAGAGGTGAAAGATCCTGCTAACTGGACAGCAAACAGTAGCTCGGAGGTCGAAGATCCTGCTAACGGGACAGCAAACAGTAGCCCTGAGGTCGAAGATCCTGCTAACTGGACAGCAAACAGTAGCCCAGAGGTCGAAGATCCTGCTAACTGGACAGCAAACAGTAGCCCAGAGGTGAAAGATCCTGCTAACTGGACAGCAAACAGTAGCCCGGAGGTCAAAGATCCTGCTAACTGGACAGCAAACAGCAGCCCAGAGGTAGAAGATCCTGCTAACTGGTCAGCAAACAGTAGCCCAGAGGTCGAAGATCCTGCTAACGGGACAGCAAACAGTAGCCCAGAGGTCGAAGATCCTGCTAACTGGACAGCAAACAGTAGCCCAGAGGTATAAGATCCTGCATACTGGACAGCAAACAGTAGCACGGAGGTCGAATATCCTGTATACTGGACAGCAAACAGTAGCCCAGAGGTCGAAGATCCTGCTAACTGGACAGCACACAGTAGCCCAGAAGTAGAAGATCCTGCTAACTTGACACCAAATAGTAGACCAGAGGTATCAGATTCTGCTAACTGGACTGCAAACAGTAACCCACACGTCGAAGATCCTGCTAAATTTACAGCAAACAGTAGTCCAGAGGTCGAAGATCCTGCTAACTGGACAGCAAACGGTAGCCCAGAGGTCAAAGATCCTGTTAACAGGACAGCAAACTGTAGCCCAGAAGTGGAAGATCCAGCTAACTGGACAGAAAATAGTAGCCCAGAAGTAGAATATCCTGCTAACTGGACAGCAAACAGTCGATCAGCGGTCGAAGATCCTGCTAACTGGACAGCAAACTGTGGACCAGAAGTGGAAGATCCTGCTAACTGGACAGCAAACGCTAGCCCAGAGGTCGAAGATCCTGCAAGGTGGACAGCAAACAGTAGCCCACAGGTCGAAGATCATGCTAACTGGACAGCAGGCAGTAGCCCACAGGTCGAAGTTTCTGCTAACTAGACAGCAAACAGTAGCCCAGAGGTCGAAGATCCTGCTAACTAGACAGCAACCAGTAGCCCAGATGTGGAAGATCCTGCTAACTGCACAGCAAACACTGGCCCAGAGTCGAACATCCTGCTATCTGGACAGCAACGAGTAGCCCAGATGTCGAAGATCCTGCTAACCGGACAGCAAACAGTAGCCCAGAGGTCGAAGATCCTGCTAACTGGACAGCAAACAGTAGCCCAGATTTCGAAGATCCTGCTAACTGGACAGCAAACAGTAGACCAGAGGTAGAAGATCCTGCTAACGAGACAGCAAACAGTAGCCCAGAGGTCGAAGATCCTGCTAACTGGACAGCAAACAGTAGCCCTGAGGTCGAAGATCCTGCTAACTGGACAGCAAACAGTTGCCCAGAAGTCAAAGGTCCTGCTAACTGGACAGCAAACAGAAGCCCAGAGGTGGAAGATCTTGCTAACTGGACAGCAAACAGTAACCCAGAGGTGGAAGATCCTGCTAACTGGACAGCAAACAGTAGACCAAAGTTCGAAGATCCTGTTTACTGGACAGCAAACAGTAGACCAGAGGTCGAAGATCCTGCTAACTGGACAGCAAACAGTAGCCCAGAGGTAGAAGATCTGCTAACTGGACAGGAAACAGTGGCCCAGAGGTCGATGATCCTGCTAACTGGACAGCATAGAGTAGCACAGAGGTCGAAGATCCTGATAACTGAACAGCAAACAGCCCAGAGGTGAAAGATCCTGCTAACTGGACAGCAAACAGTAGCCCAGAGGTCGAAGATCCTGCTAATTGTACAGCAAACAGTAGCCCAGATGTCGAAGATTCTGCTAACTGAACAGCAAACAATAGCCCAGAGGTCAAATATCCTACTAACTGGACAGGAAACAGCCCAGAGGTTGAAGATCCTGCTAACTGGACAGCAAAAAAAAGCCCAGAGGTCGAAGATCCTGCTAACTGGACAGCAAACAGTAGCCCAGAGTTCGAAGATTCTGCTAATTGGACAGCAAACAGTAGCCCAGAGGTCAAAGGTCCTGCTAACTGGACAGCAAACAGTTGCCTAGCAGTCGAAGATCCTGCTAACTGGACAGCAAACAGTAGACCAGAGGTCGAAGCTCCTGCTAACTGGACAGCAAACAGTAGCCCAGAGGTCGAAGATCCTGCTAACTGGACAGCAAACAGTAGCCCAGAGGTCGAAGATCCTGCTAACTGGACAGCAAACAGTAGACCAGAGGTCAAGATTCTGCTAACTGGACAGAAAACAGTAGCCCAGAGGTCGAAGATCCTGCTAACTGGACAGCAAACTGTATCCCAGCGGTGGAAGATCCTGCTACCTGGACAGCAAACAGTAGCCCAGAGGTCGAAGATCCTGCCAACTGGACAGCAAACAGTAGCCCAGAGGTCGAAGATCCTGGTAACTGGACAGCAAACAGTAACCCAGAGGTCGAAGATCCTGCTAACTGGACAGCAAACAGTAGCCCAGAGGTGGAAGATCCTGCTAACTGGACAGCAAACAGCAGCGCAGAGGTCGAAGATCCTGCTAACTGGACAGCAAACAGTAGCCCAAAGGTCGATGATCCGCTAACTGGACAGCAAACAGTAGCCCAGACGTCGAAGCTCCTGCTAACTGGAAAGCAAACAGTAGCACAGCGGTGGAAGATCCTGCTAACTGGACAGCAAACAGTAGCCCAGCGGTCGAAGATCCTGCTAACTGGACAGCAAACAGTAGCCCAGAGGTCGAAGATCCTGCTAACTGGACAGCAAACAGTAGCCCAGAGGTCGAAGATCCTGCTAACTGGACAGCAAACAGTAGCCCAGAGGCCGAAAATCCTGCTTACTGGACAGAAAACAGTAGCGAAGAGGTCGAAGATCCGGTTAACTGGACAGCAAACAGTAGCCCAGAGGTGAAGATCCTGCTAACTGGACAGCAAACGCTAGCCAAGAGGTCGAAGATCCTGCTAACTGGACAGCAAACAGTAGCCCAGAGGTCGAAGATCCTGCTAACTGGACAGCAAACAGTAGCCCAGAGGTCGAAGATCCTGCTAACTGGACAGCAAACAGTAGCCCAGAGGGTCGAAGATCCTGCTAACTGGACAGCAAACAGTAGCCCAGAGGTCGAAGAATCCTGCTAACTGGACAGCAAACAGTAGCCCAGAGGTCGAAGATCCTGCTAACTGGACAGCAAACAGTAGCCCAGAGGTCGAAGATCCTGCTAACTGGACAGCAAACAGTAGCCCAGAGGTCGAAGATCCTGCTAACTGGACAGCAAACAGTAGCCCAGAGGTCGAAGATCCTGCTAACTGGACAGCAAACAGTAGCCCAGAGGTCGAAGATCCTGCTAACTGGACAGCAAACAGTAGCCCAGAGGTCGAAGATCCTGCTAACTGGACAGCAAACAGTAGCCCAGAGGTCGAAGATCCTGCTAACTGGACAGCAAACAGTAGCCCAGAGGTGAAGATCCTGCTAACTGGACAGCAAAACAGTAGCCCAGAGTCGAAGATCATGCTAACATGACAGCAAACAGTAGCCCAGAGGTCGAAGATCCTGCTAACTGGACAGCAAACAGTAGCCCAGAGGTCGAAGATCCTGCTAACTTGACAGCAAACAGTAGCCCAGATGTCGAAGATCCTGCAAACTGGACAGCAAACAGTAGCCCAGTAGTCAAAGGTCCTGCTAACTGGACAGCAAACAGTAGCCCAGAGGTCGAAGATTCTGCTAACTTGACAGCAAACAGTAGCCCAGATGTCGAAGATCCTGCTAACTGGACAGCAAACAGTAGCCCAGAGGTCGAAGATCCTGCTAACTGGATACCAAACAGTGCCCAGAGGTCGAAGATCCTTCTAACGGGACAGCAAAGAGTAGCCCCGTGGTCGACGATCCTGCAAACTGGACAGCAAACAGTAGCCAGAGGTCGAAGATCCTGTTAACTGGACAGCAAACATTAGCCCAGAGGTCGAAGATCCTGCTAACTGGACAGCAAAGAGTAGCCCCGTGGTCGAAGATCCTGCTAACTGGACAGCAAACAGTAGCCCAGAGGTCGAAGATCCTGCTAACTGGACAGCAAACAGTAGATCAGAGGTCGAAGATCCATCTAACTGAACAGCAAATAGTAGCCCAGAAGTCGAAGATCCTGCTAACTGGACAGCAAACAGTAGCCCAGAGGTCGAAGATCCTGCTAACTGGACAGCAAACAATAAACCACAGGTCGAAAATACTGCTAACAGGACAGCAATGAGTAGCCCCGATGTCGACGATTCTCCAAACTGGACAGCAAACAGTAGCCAGATCCCAAAGATCCTGCTAACTGGACAGCAAACAGTAGCCCAGAGGTCGAAAGATCCTGCTAACTGGACAGCAAAACAGTAGCCCAGAGGTCGAAGATCCTGCTAAACTGGACAGCAAACAGTAGCCCAGAGGTCGAAGATCCTGCTAACTGGACAGCAAACAGTAGCCCAGAGGTCGAAGATCCTGCTAACTGGACAGCAAACAGTAGCCCAGAGGTCGAAGATCCTGCTAAAACTGGACAGCAAACAGTAGTCTAGAGGTCGAAGATCCTGCTAACTGGACAGCAAACAGTAGCCCAGAGGTCGAAGATCCTGCTAACTGGACAGCAAACAGTAGCCCAGAGGTAGAAGATTCTGCTAACTGGACAGCAAACAGTAGCCCAGAGTCGAAGATCCTGCTAACTGGATAGCAGACAGTAGCACAGCGGTCGAAGATCCTGCTAACTGGACAGCAAACAGTAGCCCAGAGGTCGAAGATCCTGCTAACTGGACAGCAAACAGTAGCCCAGAGGTCGAAGATCCTGCTAACTGGACAGCAAACAGTAGCCAAGAGGTGGAAGATCCTCCTAACTGGACAGCAAACGGTAGCCCAGAGGTAAAAGATCACGCTAACTGGACAGCAAACAGTAGCCCAGAGGTCGAAGATCCTGCTACCTGGACAGCAAACAGTAGCCCAGAGGTCGAAGATCCTGCTAACTGGACAGCAAACAGTAGCCCAGAGGTCAAAGATCCTGCTACTGGACAGCAAACAGTAGTCCAGAGGTCGAAGATCTTGATAACTGGACAGCAAACAGTAGACCAGAGGTCGAAGAACTTGATAACTGGACAGCAAACAGTAGCCCAGAAGTGGAAGATCCTGCTAACTGAACAGCAAACAGTAGCACAGAGGTCGAAGATCCTGCTAACTGGAAAGCAAACAATAGCCCAGTGGTCAAAGATCCTACTAACTGGACAGCAAACAGTAGATCATAGGTCAAAGGTCCTGCTAACTGGACAGCAAACAGTAAGCCAGAGGTCGAAGATCCAGTTAACTGGACAGCAAACAATAGCCCAGAGGTCGAAAATTCTGCTAACTGAACATCACACAGTAGAGAAGTGGTCGAAGATCCTGTTAACTTGACTGTAAACAGTAGACCAGAGGTCGAAGATCCTGTTAACTGGACAGCAAACAGTAGACCAGAGGTCGAAGATTCTGCTAACTGGACAGCAAACAGTAGCCCAGAGGTCAAAGATTCTGCTAACTGAACAGCAAACAGCCCAGAGGTGGAAGATCCTACTAACTGGACAGCAAACTGTAGCCCAGAGGTGGAAGATCCTGCTAACTGGACAGCAAATAGTAATCCAGAGGTCGAAGATCTTGCTAACTGGACAACAAACAGTAGAAAAGAGGTCGAATATCCTGCTACATGGACTGCAAACAGTAGCGCAGAGGTCGAACATTCTGCTAACTGGACAGCACACAGTAGAGAAGTGGTCGAAGATCCTGTTAACTGGACAGCAAACAGTAGACAAGAGGTCGAAGATTCTGCTAACTGAACAGCAAACAGCCCAGAGGACAAAGATCCTGCGAACTTGACAGCAAAAAGCCCAGAGGTGGAAGATCCTGCTAACTGGACAGCAAACAGTAGCCCAGAGGTCGAAGATCCTGCTAACTGGACAGCAAACAGTAGCCCAGAGGTCGAAGATCCTGCTAACTGGACAGCAAACAGTAGCCCAGAGGTCGAAGATCCTGCTAACTGGACAGCAAACAGTAGCCCAGAGGTCGAAGATCCTGCTAACTGGACAGCAAACAGTAGCCCAGAGGTCGAAGATCCTGCTAACTGGACAGCAAACAGTAGCCCAGAGGTCGAAGATCCTGCTAACTGGACAGCAAACAGTAGCCCAGAGGTCGAAGATCCTGCTAACTGGACAGCAAACAGTAGCCCAGAGGTGAAGATCCTGCTAACTGGACAGCAAACAGTAGCCCAGAGGTCGAAGATCCTGCTAACTGGACAGCAAACAGTAGCCCAGAGGTCGAAGATCCTGCTAACTGGACAGCAAACAGTAGCCCAGAGGTCGAAGATCCTGCTAACTGGACAGCAAACAGTAGCCCAGAGGTCGAAGATCCTGCTAACTGGACAGCAAACAGTAGCCCAGAGGTCGAAGATCCTGCTAACTGGACAGCAAACAGTAGCCCAGAGGTCGAAGATCCTGCTAACTGGACAGCAAACAGTAGCCCAGAGGTGTCGAAAGATCCTGCTAACTGGACAGCAAACAGTAGCCCAGAGGTCGAAGATCCTGCTAACTGGACAGCAAACAGTAGCCCAGAGGTCGAAGATCCTGCTAACTGGACAGCAAACAGTAGCCCAGAGGTCGAAGATCCTGCTAACTGGACAGCAAACAGTAGCCCAGAGGTCGAAGATCCTGCTAACTGGACAGCAAACAGTAGCCCAGAGGTCGAAGATCCTGCTAACTGGACAGCAAACAGTAGCCCAGAGGTCGAAGATCCTGCTAACTGGACAGCAAACAGTAGCCCAGAGGTCGAAGATCCTGCTAACTGGACAGCAAACAGTAGCCCAGAGGTCGAAGATCCTGCTAACTGGACAGCAAACAGTAGCCCAGAGGTCGAAGATCCTGCTAACTGGACAGCAAACAGTAGCCCAGAGGTCGAAGATCCTGCTAACTGGACAGCAAACAGTAGCCCAGAGGTCGAAGATCCTGCTAACTGGACAGCAAACAGTAGCCCAGAGGTCGAAGATCCTGCTAACTGGACAGCAAACAGTAGCCCAGAGGTCGAAGATCCTGCTAACTGGACAGCAATCAGTAGCCCAGTGGTGGAAGATCCTGCTAACTGGACAGCAAACAGTAGCCCAGAGGTCGAAGATCCTGCTAAACTAGATAGCAAACAGTAGTCAAGAGATGGAAGATCCTGCTAACTGGACAGGAGACAGTAGCCCAGAGGTATAAGATCCTACATACCGGACAGCAAACAGTAGCCCAGAGTCGAAGATCCTGCTAACTGGACAGCAAACAGTAGCCCAGAGGTCGAAGATCCTGCTAACTGGACAGCAAAACAGTAGCCCAGAGGTCGAAGATCCTGCTAACTGGACAGCAAACAGTAGCCCAGAGGTGAGGTCGAAGATCCTGCTAACTGGACAGCAAACAGTAGCCCAGAGTCGAAGATCCTGCTAACTGGACAGCAAACAGTAGCCCAGAGGTCGAAGATCCTGCTAACTGGACAGCAAACAGTAGCCCAGAGGTCGAAGATCCTGCTAACTGGACAGCAAACAGTAGCCCAGAGGTCGAAGATCCTGCTAACTGGACAGCAAACAGTAGACCAGAGGTCGAAAGATCCTGCTAACTGGACAGCAAACAGTAGCCCAGAGGTCGAAGATCCTGCTAAACTAGATAGCAAACAGTAGTCAAGAGATGGAAGATCCTGCTAACTGGACAGCAAACTGTGGAACAGAGGTCGAAGATCCTGCTAACTGTACAGCACAAAGTAGACTAGATGACGAAGATTCTGCAAACTGGACAGCAAACAGTAGCCCAGAGGTCGAAGATCCTGCTAACTGGACAGCAAACAGTAGCCCAGAGGTCGAAGATCCTGCTAACTGGACAGCAAACAGTAGCCCAGAGGTCGAAGATCCTGCTAACTGGACAGCAAACAGTAGCCCAGAGGTCGAAGATCCTGCTAACTGGACAGCAAACAGTAGCCCAGAGTCGAAGATCCTGCTAACTGGACAGCAAACAGTAGCCCAGAGGTGGAAGATCCTGCTAACTGGACAGCAAACAGTAGCCCAGAGGTCGAAGATCCTGCTAACTGGACAGCATACAGTAGCCCAGGTGTCAAAGATCGTGCTAACTGGACAGCAAACAGCAGCCAAGAGGTCGAAGATCCTGCCAACATGACAGGAAAAAGCAGCCCAGAGGTCGAAGATCCCGCCAACTGGACAGCAAACAATAGCCCAGAGGTCGAAGATCCTGCTAACTGGACAGCAAACAGCCCAGAGGTGAACGATCCTGCAAACTGGACAGCAAAAAGTAGCTCGGAGGTCGAAGATCCTGTATACTAGACAGCAAACAGTAGCCCACAGGGCGAAGATCCTGCTAACTGGACAGCAAACAGCAGCCCAGATGTCGAAGATCCTGTTAATTGGACAGCAAACAGTGGCCCAAAAGTCGAAGATCCTGCTAACTGGACAGCAAACAGTAGCCCGGAGGTGTAAGATCCTGCTAACTCAACAGCAAACAGTAACCGAAAGGTCGAAGATTCTGCTAACAGGACAGCAAACAGTAGCCCAGAGGTCTAAGATTCTATTAACTGAACAGCAAACAGCTCAGAGGTGGAAGATCCTGCTAACTGGACAATAAACAGCAGCCCAGAGGTGGAAGATCCTGCTAACTGGACAATAAACAGCAGCCCAGGGGTGGAAGATCGTGCTAACTGGACAGCAAACAGTTGTCCAGAGGTCGACGATCCTGCTAACTGGACAGCAAACAGTAGCCCAGAAGTGGAATATCCTGCTAACTGGACACCAAACAGAAATCCAGAGGTCGAAGATCCTGCTAACTGGACGACAGCAAACAGTAGCCCATAGGTGGAAGATCCAGCTAACTGGACAGCAAACAGTAGCCCAGAGGTCGAAAATCCTGCTAACTGGAAAGCAAACAGTGGCCCAGAGGTCGAAGATCCTGCTAACTGGACAGCAAACAGTAGCCCAGATGTCAAAGATTCAGCAAACTGGACAGCAAACAGTTGCCCAGTGGTTGAAGATCCTGCTAACTGGACAGCAAACTGTAGCCCAGAGGTAGAAGATCCTGCCAACTGGACAGCAAACAGTAGCCCAGAGGTCGAAGATCCTGCTAACTGGACAGCAAACAGTAGCCCAGAGGTCGAAGATCCTGCTAACTGGACAGCAAACAGTAGCCCAGAGGTCGAAGATCCTGCTAACTGGACAGCAAACAGTAGCCCAGAGGTCGAAGATCCTGCTAACTGGACAGCAAACAGTAGCCCAGAGGTCGAAGATCCTGCTAACTGGACAGCAAACAGTAGCCCAGAGGTCGAAGATCCTGCTAACTGGACAGCAAACAGTAGCCCAGAGGTCGAAGATCCTGCTAACTGGACAGCAAACAGTAGCCCAGAGGTCGAAGATCCTGCTAACTGGACAGCAAACAGTAGCCCAGAGGTCGAAGATCCTGCTAACTGGACAGCAAACAGTAGCCCAGAGGTCGAAGATCCTGCTAACTGGACAGCAAACAGTAGCCCAGAGGTCGAAGATCCTGCTAACTGGACAGCAAACAGTAGCCCAGAGGTCGAAAGATCCAGCTAAGTGAACAGCAAACAGTAGCCCAGAGGTCGAAGATCCTGCTAACTGGACAGCAAACAGTAGCCCAGAGGTCGAAGATCCTGCTAACTGGACAGCAAACAGTAACCCAGAGGTGGAAGATCCTGCTAACTGGACAGGAACCAAAAGCCCAGAGGTTGAAGATCCTGCTAACTGGACAGCAAACAGCAGCCCAGCGGTCGAAGATCCTGCTAAATGAACAGCAAACAGTAGCCCAG
>JAMPIV010017228.1:10000-47691 GCA_024509875.1 Oreohelix idahoensis | reverse complement strand
TCCCTTCAGAAAACCCAGGACACTTCACGGCTTGCCGGAAGTCTAACTCAACTCCCGCTTAAAAAACCCCTGCCTATGGGCATACGCCAGAACTGTCTACCTTTGACCCTAAAGGTCAAACACAATGAATGAATAAACAAGGGAAGACAACCCCTAATCAACCTGACATCGCAGGTAAAGACACAATTATTCTTATGATAAAAACATAAGCAAATAACTTGACAGATGACTCCGTCAAAAATGACAGCAACACATACCTTTATGTTTGTCTAATATTTATCAAAGCTTAATCCGCTGTCAAAAAGACACTCTGAGGAAGTTCCGTTCAACATAACCATACCTCGCGTAGAAGGCCTCTCACCGTCAGGTTGAGAATCACTGACCTTGCTATTTTGCTGTGAGGCTGTTTGCAAACACGCGATCCGCTTAGGGCCGGTTTGCTGGTCCAGGTCAGATTTACCTTGCGAAAGTGTTTTCCCTTTTTCATATTCTTTCTGGCTGTGCCATGAGGTACGTTTAGGGTCATCACGGGTTTCGGTGGGATACCTGTTTTTATAGAATTTCGATCTATTTTGAGGAGTGTTTTGGGGTACAGTTTCTTTTTGATTTTGGTTGGAAAATGACGGGGAAGACTGCTCTAGATTATGGTTCAGAGAAGGCGCATCTGTAGGTTTGCGTTTAGAGTCTGGAAGCTCGGCGAGTGCATCTGCATATCGCTCTGCTTTACTCAAAATATCTTGAAGTTTCCCCGCTCCCTGTTGAGCAAGAAATCTACGGGTTTCGTTTGACAAAGTGCTTTTGATCTGTTCGGTTAGAATAAGTTCTTCTAACCTTTAAATGTGCAAGAGAGTTCTGACAGCTCCAAACACTTAGTCAAATATCCCTTTAGATGAGAAGAGAACTGAGCGTACGTCTCGGTTCCTTCTTTTCTGCTGTTTCGGAAAAGTTGTAAAAACGTCCGTGCGTTCATCACAAAGCGTTCAAGTAAACCTTTCTTAAGCATGTCGTAATTGGCTTGATTGCTGCTTCCCAGTTTTACGTACACATCATGCGCACTTTCTTTTAGAGCCTGGGATAGCTTCAGACACCATCTCGAACTATCCAAACCGTACAATGTTACCATTCTCTCAAATTTTCCCAGATAGCTATCTATTTTCTCGTTGGGGCTTGGGAAGGGTTCTAGGGCAAAGGACATAGCAGCTAATTGGGAAGACTGGCTATTAGCGTAATCAGCTGAGGGTGATTGAGGTGAGGAAGACTCTCCGTTGCTGGAGCTAGACACTGCACCACGACTTTGGACCTCTAAAGCCTTAAGAGCCAATTCATGCTGACGTCGTTTGCCGTTCTCTCTTTCCACACGTTGTCTCTCTTTTCCTCATTTGTCTCTCCTTCTCTCGTTCTTTCTTCCTGCGAGCTTCCATTTCCGCGTCAATTGTTTTACTTTCCAATTGCCGCTTTTCTCTCTCTTTCTCCCTAGCTTTTCTTTCGTTCTCTCTAGCTTCTGCTTCTATCTTGTCTGAGTCATATTTGGCTAGTTCGTCGTTCACAAAAGCTAGCATTTTGTCTCCTTGTAATCCTATTTCCTTTGCTTCCTCTCTTAGAGTTGCTCTAAGCTTTGCTCCCTCCGCCATGGCAAATACCTGACTGCGAATTATCCGAGAAAGAAGCTCCTAACGCAGTCGACGTAATCCGTAGGGAAGGTGGATTAGGCTTTTAAAAAAACTTCAGATCTACTATTACTAAAATATGGAATATTTAAAAATTAAGAAGTCAGTAGGAAACTATGGAAAGGCGATTAACCTGGTAACTGCCCAATGCACTTCCTTCACTGTGCTCACGCTCCACTGCTCCAATAAAATGTAATTTAACACTCACGCGTTTTAGCGGTCTTTTTGTACAAAAATTATTATATATCGTACCACCAACAAAAATCACCTCAAAATCTAACCGAAAGTAAATTATAAGATGCTGTGAAAAGAAAACAAATTATATGTCTCTATTTAGTGTGGTCAGAACCCAGGAAAAATAAGAACGTTGCCTAGGGGATACTTTTTTTCTCTATTACACCAACAGGACGTACAAAACACTCTAGCTAGAGTTAGACTAAAGATTCTATAATAGACGTTAGTCATCATTCTAGACTCAGAATAAGATTACGTCACGGACGAGCGCACATTCTGTCGTACGGAAGGTTAATTGTTTTATATTTTTTGCCCCGTCTAAGTGGAGTGGATGTCGACAGATACTCGAGAAAGTAAAGAAATGGGTTTTTTCACAAGTGGTAGAATTGAGGGAAAGATCTGTCTTTGGAGTGATTTGGGTTATCTCCTCCAGCCTACCCGTACGACTGTACTTTGTTGCAAGACAGCTTTTACCTCCCTTATCAAGAATATATAAGTTTTCTCTCTACACACACACGCACAGCTGTGTGAAAACAAGACACACAAGCGTGAATAAAACTACGGATAAATGGGTATAGGTCTGACCAACACACAAAGGTAAGTTTCTTTGTAGTTTATTATCTTTAAATTCGACAACATCAACATATCTAAAGAAAAGATCAAAGAGTTATTTACATGCACATGAAATAAAGCAGAAAAAGTGCATCCTCCCCCAAATGGAGAAAAACCAAAACAAATTATTAACCCAAAGGTTGAAGGATAGCATTATGTTACAGAATGAACAGTATTGATACTCTATGAGACGCGTTAAGTAAACAAAATTTAGACAAATCAGATATAGGGATAGTTTTCCCGCAAACAAGAAAAATATTCGCACACTCTTTCAAGCAGTGGCCACTCGCACACTCTTACCTAATTGCTTGGTATGGTAGGTTGTAATATCCCTTGGTAATATAATTAGTCCATTAATATATTATCTAGTTCACTTAATATTCTGTCACCCCAGTTATCGCAGATCCAAATTGACCCCAGTCCATCCCCAGAAATTAGTTAATGAGGTAAACGCCTAATACTGTGCTTCTCCTAGAAGTGTTTTTACAAATAGTTAAAAACATTGAGAATTCTTGAGGTTCACTCTTTAATGGGAAAATTACTTCCTGTTTTGGGAAACATCTGGTTGTTAAAATATATGTTTATGTGATGAAGATGGTTCTTCTATCGGCCAACTCTATGTTAAAAGCGCCAATTCTGCACAGTGTAGGTATTCAGAGAGGTATACTTCCCTTGAATTACGAACTGTCAGGAGTCGGGATAAAAAATAATGTTCATTTCTGTGGCTGGTAAAAATATAAATTTGGGTTTGGTAAGTCCAGTGTTAAAAATGTATTGTCCTTCAAAACCCTCTCTGGCGAGTGCCCGTTTACATAAAAAATGGGATACACTCAAGAAAAGAAAAGGAGAAAAATAACAACATCCAAAAAAGAGAAAAAGACCGCTGGACGCCCTTTTAATAAGATCTGCGAAGAATACAAGAAACATTTATTTTGAAAATGCTACTACTATATCTATACACAAACGGGGCAAGACGATCACTTCTCCACTCCGTCAGTCCTGATTAAATTTAAAAGGTACAATTCAGAAACAAGGCGTATCAAGATAAAAGCCTTCGTGTCTCAAAGTTTCTCGTCTGGAGTTTTCGACCGGTATCAAAGCTTCCGTTCGGCTAACGGGTTATCTTGTAGAATGCAACTTCTCAAGATCAGAGAGCCCATTGGGAGTTCTAAACTTCCCCTGACTAAAACTTCAAAAGGTCTGTGTTTCGTCTCTCCCACGTGCTCGTCTGTCTAAGAGCTATTATGATTGACGGATGAAGCTCGCGTGAGAGGACGAGGTAAACACAGCCTGACTTGCTTTCCTGTTATGACTGACAGGTCACGAAGTTTACAAACATTGCGTTAGCTCGTGTTAAAGAAAAAAAAGAAGCGGAGACGAGAGAATAGCTGTGTAAGTGAAGACAGTATAATGCAGGTTTTTTAGCTAGCAAATCACAGAGCAGCTATGAGGTTACAATAGGCTGTCAGAATACTGTAGACTCTTTTTCCATTACACGTCACAGTGGATGTTATCTTCTTTAACAATTCATTATCTAGTAATGCAGAATCATACTATCCAGCACCAAGTAGAGATCAAGTGACAATTTTAAGCTCGAGAACAGGCCATTCTATCTGTTTAACAAACTGAAAATTGGACAGACAGATGTTCGTCCATGTGAGGATGACAAACAGACAGTAGAATATGTACTTCATAACGGTCGGTTCCATGAGAGAAGCAAGGGGGCAGCGTGACCTTCTCCAACCCAGTTGAGAGAGAAACTGTATGGTGATGACCTGAGACGGACTACCAGCTTTATAAGAGAGAGACATGTGGTTATTTTAGAGCGAACGGCAAGAAGAAATTATTTTCTTGTAAATATTCAATTAATTGGCCGTACGAAACTTCTGTTAAATTATATTGCAGAAGTGAAATTCCGTTGAGGGAATCCATATTGAACATTTGTCTATCTTTTGTTCAGTGATTTTCCTTAAATGAAAAATATAAAAAACCTGTCCACTTTTGCAGTGTGTTTAGGCACCGCAAGAAAATTATGCGATCATTAAAAGTTTAGAATGAAATTAAACATTTAATTATTTGGTTCGCTTCTCTTGCGCTATCAACTGCTTGAATCCTTCAGAACTAATGTTACCGTAAACAAATATTGTGGGACCGTTAAGTGGATCAAAGGCAAATGCAACATCTTTTTTTATTAAATATTGCCCAGAAGCTCGCACGTAATTACATGTAAGGTCATCCATGAAAAACATAGGAAATCTAATGGTTTTATCGATATCTCTAAGTCTTATTGTTGTACATTATTTTATTATCCTCATGAAACTTATCGCACAAACAATGAAGTTGCCTCTTCGTTTTTCAACAAGCATATTTGTGACGGTATTGCCTCCCCTGCTTTGCAGTAGTGGCCCAACAGTGCCTAAAACTCAAGAGTATCTAATATGGACTTTAAAGGTGTCTGCCTTCGCACAAAATTACTCTTGGCAGAGATGTACATAGAAGGATAATGACACTTCTATCACAAAGGGAGTCTTCACAAGATATTCAGATAAGCGAAAACAATGCTGCTTTGGCTTATAACATATATAAGGAAGGGAAACCCGGGGCCTGTAAACGGTAAATTAATATGAAACAAACATAAAGGTATGTTTTCAGGCATTAAAAGAAATAAAGAAGTAGAACACTAAACAACAGAAAAACAACAGATATGAGTGACTTACCCAGGATTTAAACACTGGACCTTCCGTGCGACAACCCCGCCTAGCAATGCAAGCGAATCACACTATCCTCCCTACCATCCACGCATCACCAAAAAATGATGCTAAGATGACAGGTCAATAGTGCGAACCGAAAGACATAACACCGGAAGTCCACCATGGGCAGTACGGTCTATTAATGACGCAATCACTTCTGTTGTTTCCCTATCAGACAGCATAGGCCAGTCCACACTAGACAAAGAGACCTTAATACTGTGTCTAGTACATGAAAGTAGACTTAGAACAGTAAGTACAGGACAGAGGGTATATGTTATAAATGTTTATACAATACCAAAACCTACCCTCTGTCCTGTACTTACTGCCAGCTCTACCTGATGGGTCTATCGCTGGATTTCCAGTTGCTTCATGTTAAGTGCATGCTCTGCTGTGGCTTTTTCTTTCCGCTCTGATGCTTCTGCTGCGGCTTTCCGCTCCGCTGCTTCTGCTGCGGCCTTCTCCTTCTCCATTGCAAGTTTCTGCTCTTCCATCTCTCTTGCATGGAGTTTATCAGTCTCCTCACTTACAAATTTCATCAGGTCTTTTCCACTTAACCAGTATTCACGCCCTGCCTCCATTAACTTACTTACTTAGTCGTTCCCCTTCTACCGTGAGGTGTAGAGGTTTGGAAGAGAGAGCGCCAGACCATTCTATCAGCTGTCTTCTTCCTGGCCTGGTTCCATTCTAGTCCTCGGTCCTTCAAAGATTGTCTAATGTTGTCCTCCCAGCGGACTCTGGGTCGTCCTGGAGGTCTGGATCCCTGGCTCTTTGTTTCCCATGCTTGTCGTGGTAGCCGATCTTCTCCCATTCTGCAGACATGGCCAAATCATCTTAGTTGGGACTGTTCTATTTGGGTCTGCAGCGGATGGGATTTTAGGCCTTGACGGATTGTCTGGTTGCGGACCATGTCTCTTCTTGTTACTTCAACCACTTTCCTCAGATACCTCATTTCTGAGGTTTGGATCTGGCTTTTGTGGGTTGTAGTCATTGCCCACGACTCACATCCATATGTCAAGACTGGGACATAGGTGGAGCGGTATACAGCCATCTTCGTTTTCTTACCAACCTCTTTCTTGCTGAGGAATCCACGATTTATGGCCTGAAAAAGTCTCCCAGCCGCTGCTTTTCGAGTGGCCAACTCTTCTTTGATGCCCCCCTTTCGGTCTATAATAGCTCCGAGATATTTAAAGTGGTCGACCTGCTCCAGGACTTGTTCTCCCAACTTAATCTGATGTTTTCTTTCTTCTCGTGATATCACCATGGATTTTGTTTTAGAGCTGCTTATGACCATCCCTCTCTTCTCTAGCTCTTCCTTCCAGACTTGCAGGTTGGATTGGAGATGTGCCTCTGATTTAGCAATCAGGGCAACATCATCAGCAAATGCCAGCTCCGAAATATAGACCTGTCTCATCTTCCAGTACCCCACTGAATACTTTCTTGTTCTCTCCTTACATGCCTTGATGACATCGTCCATAAGGAGTATGAAGAGGTAAGGTGATAGGATATCACCTTATCTTACACCAGTGGTGGTCCTGAACTCTTCTGACTTATGGTTCGCTGTCCTCACATAATTTCTGCAAGACTTGTAGAGGCTCTGTATAGCATGAATCAGAGGTGCTTGAATATTCTTCCTTGCCAAACAGTCCCAAAGTTTGCTCCAGGGGACCCTGTCAAACGCCTTTTCCAGATCTATGAAACAAAGATGGATCTCACTCTTATACTCAAGGGCCTTTTCACTCAGCTGTCTGAGTGTGAAGATTAGGTCTTGAGTACTTCGGTTTGCTCGGAATCCGCACTGGACCTCATCCAATTGTGGCTCAGCTAGGCGTCGGAGTCTCTGCTCTAGGATTCTAGAGTAGATTTTACCAGGGACACTGAGAAGGGATATGCTTCTATGGTTTCCACATTGTCGATTGTCACCCTTTTTGAAAATTGGTTCTAATTTTTGCGGCATCTGCCATGATATGCAGTACGGGTTCGCAAATTGAAAAATTGGCAGTGACCTCCAAACAAAATTATTTGACTCGCACAAGTACTTATCTCTTTAAAACCAGCTAGGTTTAAATTAGTAATCAAGTTCAAATAGTTCTTAAAACAAATCACTCACTCGGCGTATTATGAAAAAATTATATAACAGATTATCTCGCAGTTTCTATGAAAAATGTACTAAATATTTATGATAAACATTTTTCCAGCAGTTACAGGAAAAAAAATTCAGTTTCCTACAGTATCCTCTGTTCTCAAAAAGTATTTACTCTGTCCGTTTGATACTTAATTTAAAAAGTATCACTCGTGCTTTAGAGATATAAATTATCCCCCCTATGAAACATACAAATTATAGTAAGAGTCAGTCTAGGAGGTAATCCTTCAAAATGCCAACAAATTTTGCAATTATCGCAACTGTAAAGCAGGGATGAAAATGTGATTTATCACACTTCTAAGTCCAGGTTCACTAATCCCGGACGAGTCCACAATTGTCGTGTGGGTGCGTATTGGGGCAACTACGACAGTAGTTTTTGCCAGGAATAGCCTATGAGATATTAGATAGAAGGTCTCTAGAAAGTGGCTCGTTAAGAAAGAATAAAGACCTATTCGAGATAAGGACAAGAAGACGGGAAAGCGAATGCTTTCCACTGGACAGTGTTTTCTAATTAATTATGGAAAGATTTCTAATTCCCCATGACCTTAGCTTCTGCCCTTAGATCCTGTATCAGAAAAATCCCCCAACCTCATCTGAGTAGAGAAATGTTCCTATATGTGAATATGTAACACCGACAGCACGAGTGATACACTATCAAACTAGATACTGATCAAACGATTGTTGGGTTTATTAATTAAATATCAACACATATAGTGTTAGTAATGGTTAGAACATGATGGTGGTAAAAGACGATTCACACAAAACATAAAGATGAGATATTAAAATTGCAGTGAATTAAGTAGTAGTTAATTAAGAATGAACTGGTGTAAAGCGAAATGATGATGTGATATGATACGTATTACCAAAATGGTGAGTAATCTACACAGCTCATGTGTCTCTAAATGCTTCTCATGGATATGATGATTTACATGTATGCATAAAATGTCCCAAGTTGTCATACGTTATATCGAGTGGGGTATCTCTAAGACGAGGACGTTCTGTGATATATATATATGTTTATATTTATATATTTATATGTTTATATATTTATATATTTATATATATTCCTTCACTGTTTGAGTATATCTCTGTAGTGTTGATCAACAGTTAATAGCTGTCATATGAAAAAAAGTCTGTTGTCTAATCTCCCGAGGGTACTGGCCAGACTGGATATCTTCACGAAATGTTAGTGACATGTAGACTCATTATTTTGCGTATTTAGTCGTGATTCATAAAATATATTTTAGAGCCTGCTTCATAGAATACGCTTAAGAGTGTATTGCACTTGGTATAAATATGAGATTCCACTTTTGAGCTCTTTATCTTGACTTCAGATAATAAGCTTTCGAGTGATTTGAACTTGTGATTACTATGTATTGAAGTTGTGAGCCAGCAGTATATGGTGACGAAAAATGCTGCGTCTACCTTCTGAATTGTGGGTGAGAAAATATTCCTTTTTAATTGAGGAATGAAAGATGTCCTACGGTGAATTCTGCTAGCCAAATGTCCGTTTTTGATAACTTATTTCTGGTTAGACGTCAGACACGTTGCGTGTAGACTCAGACTTCTGATGAACTGAAGACACACAAAAGTCTTCGTAAATTTTCACACTTAACATCACTGGTTGACTTTCATTTATACTACTGCTCATTATTGATCTCTCTCTGAGTTCAATTCTAATGATGTTAAATATCTTGTGCATGAGAGTGTGTGCACATGGGAGACTGTGATGATGATGAAGGTGAAGTATGAACTATTAATTACCTCCTATCATCCTATCATTCATTCATTCATAACCCTCCACTCCCAAAGGAGCATAGGCCTTCAACAAACACATGCCACGTCCTGTCACGTGCCATCATCTCAAGTTCTTTAAACGTTCTCCTCGTCATTTTCACCTCTGTCTCCAGCTCTCTTCTCCATGTGCTTCTTGGTCTACCTCTGCCTCTCTTGCCCTGAGGGTTCCAGAGCAAGGACTGCCTTGTAATGCTATCAACAGGTCTCCTCAGCGTGTGTCACATCCATCGCAATCGTCTTCTTCTCCTCTCTTGTTTCACTGGCACTTGTCTAGTTCTTGTCCTCAGTTCCACTTTGGTAACCTTGTCATACCATTTTAATCCCTGTATTCTACGCAAGCACCCATTTATGAAACTCTGCAGATTTTTGGTTGTTGTCTTTGTTGTTCTCCACGTCTCAGAGCCATACATTAGGACTGACTTCACATTTGAGTTGAAGATTCTTATTTTCGTGTTGGATCCGATTTCTCTTGATCTCCATAGATTTCCCAATGTAATGAAAGCTCCTCTTGCCTTTTGTATTCTTATTTTGATATCGCTGTCTGTCCCTCCAACTTTGTCTTTATTACCGCCAAGATATGTGTACGATTCTACATCTTGTATTGGGGTTTCTTCAAGTTCAACCCTGCTATCATTACCTGCATTTATTCTCATTATTTTTGTCTTTTCCCTGTTCCCCTGTCACTCCAAAAGTGGGTGGGGTAATTCGCGACCAACTTTCGTTGCCTGGCTTGCCTGACAAATTTGGCTGGTCAATGCAAAAGTGTTGTCACATTACTCTCTGACTGTTTATCGTTCCGCGTGTTGGCGGCACTCTTTGATTGTCTATCGCCCATTGTCGCCAGCATGAGATGTTTTCACCTGGTCAAGCTGGGCGTCCAATGTGGTGACCCATCGCTTGTATGGACAGCGGCCGAGCAACAAAGATAACAACAGTCCACAGAAATTGTATAATGCTCAGATGTCTGATTTGGATGACCAGATGTGTTTTCACCAGATTTATCACGATGCAATGTGGACTTCAAACGATGATGTCAGGTATGGGGACTCAATCAAAAGACTTTATTTTACCACCGATGAAAGAACAAATGCGGTTCTCTAGGTTCCCGTGGCGAGTAAACAAAACGATGAAATAGCAAATGTGGGATGAAAGAGCACAAATGTGGGAGAAAATAAAATACGAGAGATGTAGGAAAAGATAGAGCTATAAGGCCTTGGCGCTCGTTTATCACAGAGTACGTGAGTCAGTACTTATTCAATAAACTTTACAGAAAAATGTCGACGGACATATTTGAAAATAGAAGACGACTGTAAGACATTCAAGACTGGCTAGGTTATGCCATTGTCTCTACGCCTGATATTGATGAATATTATTATGGAGCTTGTCAATTAATAAACATATGTCGTTCAAGTGTCCAACCTGGCGTTATCATCTTCTTTACTGTTGAAGATCAACTTTGTGAAAGAAAGGCTGAATATAAAACTATCACCGGCATTGGAACATGCCTGGGTAATATATGTCGTCTGAAAGAGGACCTCTCCGAATCACACCTTCGTCAAGAGTTACCATACTAACTAAGAAGGTTACAAAATAATATAAAGAAGTGCCGCCACATAGTGGGAGTATTCGCTACACACTTGTCCCTTCTTGTTCCAGAGATAGTACTTTCTGCTGGTACCACAATAAGCCAATCCTGGCTTGGCTCACAAACATTTTGCTCAGATGAATAAAAGGCACTGTCAGTTGCCTTATTACACGTGTACTTGGAGTCGTTAATTTGAACTGTAATTCCCTTTCTGACTCAGTGTGTTTCCTTCAGTTTCCTCAGACAGCAGATTTCCTTTTCAAAATGATAGAGATTTCCTGGACTGAATTGTAAGTCCTGATGAATACTCCAATAAAAGGTGTCCGGTCTGATAAATGGAAATTCTTAATTCTAACTGTTGTCTTTGGCAAGCGTGAATTTCACAGAGAAAAAAACACTGAAATATGCCAGGTTATATTCACTGTCTTACCCCACCCTGTTTGTTATGGGGCTCAAATGATCAGCCAATCTGCTTTGAATAGTTTGCATGACTCATCTAGTGCAAAATGTCAAACATTACTTTTCTGAACATGGGCTGTAAACATCCGATTGCCCTGTGTACCAACTTACAAACGCATCGGTAACCTCACAAGACGACGTGTGTCAGATGTAACACCTTATTACTTTAGCTAAATTAATGTCTTATTTGTTGCTTAAGTACACTCCAAATCCGTCTCTTCACAACCTTGGTGGAGAAGCACCCATGCCTTATCAGTGATAAAGCAGATTTCGCTGGGCGATGTACGTGTTAATCTGTGTACTGATATCGGCCGCGCCTGCAATTAACCAACTTGGTTATCGATAATGTTCTCTCAGCCGCTCTTGCAAATGTTTAGTATTATCATCCACAAGGAGTGTCAGATATCTGACCAAATCAAATAACTTCTACTTAGCAGAGAGAGAAAGAAAGAAAGAAGGTGCGACAATTGAAAGCACGCAATAAAATATGTACCACAAATGTACCGATTACTGCCGTAGTGAAACGGAGATTAGGAAGAAGAAGAGGTGGCCCCAATCCATTGTGTGACAGACTTGCTCGCTGATGACCCTGTCACACAATCCTAGTCTTTGTCCACGACTTGCCCACTGATCACCCTGTCACACAATCGTAGTCATTGTCCACGACTTGCTCACTGATGACCCTGTCATACAATCCCAGTCGTTGTCCACGACTTGCCCACTGATGACCCTGTCATTCAATCCCAGTCGTTGTCAACGACTTGCTCACTGATGACCCTGTTATACAATCTCTGTTGTTGTCCACGACTTGCCCACAGATTACCCTGTCATGCAAACCCAGTCTTTGTCCACGACGTCCACACTGATGACCCTATCACACAATCCTTGTCTTTGTCCACAACTCGCACACTGATGACCCTGTCACACAATACCAGTCTTAGTTCACGACTTGCCCACTGATGACCCAATCACACAATCTCAGTCGTTGTCCACGACTTGCCTACTGATGACCCTGTCACTCAGTCCTAGTATTTGTCCACGATTTCTCCACTGATGACCCTGTCATGCAATACCAGTCTTTGTCCACGACTTGACCACTGATTACTCTGTCACACAACCCCAGTCTTTCTATTCAGCAGAAGCATTTATTTACAGCTTTCTCATAAAGTTTGACCTGTCTCCACTTACTGCCCCTTACCAAATTATCGTGTTATGATCGGGCTAAAGCATAATTCTTTTACAGATATAACCAGACCACAAGGCCTTTTACATTTGGAAATGCGCCCTAATATAACCGACCAACCCTGTGTCTAAATTGCGCTGAGCTCGCATCACCAAAAAGGTTCAATTTCTTTTTTAAAATATAACTTTCTTTACATTTTTATATTGTAGTTGTTTGTGTTTATGAACGTTTACTGCTGTTGCGCACTTATTAATTTTCATAACCAGGAACACGTATTTTCATTTCCAAAGAAAAAGTATTTGAACTGATGACAAACGAGCGCCAAGGCCTTATAGCTCTATCTTTTCCTACATCTCTCGTATGTTATTTTCTCCCACATTTGTGCTCGTTCATCCCACATTTGCTATCCCACATTTGCTATTTCATCTTTTTGTTTACTCGCCACCGATATCTAGAGAACCGCATTTGTTCTTTCATCGGTGGTAAAATAAAGTCTTTTGATTGAGTCCCCATACCTGACTTCATCGTTTGAAGTCCACATTGAATCGTGATAAATCTGGTGAAAACACATCTGGTCATCCAAATCAGGCTTCTGGGCATTATACAATTTATGTGGACTGTTGTTATATTTGTTGCTAGCGACGGGTCACCACATTGGATGCCTAGAGTAGCCAGGTGAAAAAGTCTCATGCTGTAATTTCTGTGGACTGTTGTTATCTTGGTTGCTCTGCCGCTGTCCAGACAAGCTACGGGTCACCACATTGGACGCCCAGCTTGGCCAGGTGAAAACAATAAACAACCAGAGAGTAATTTGACAACACTTTTGCATTGGCCAGCCAATTATCTATATACCGGTTTGTCAAATAAGCCAGGCAACGAAAGTTGGTCGCGAATTACCCCACCCATGTTTGGACTGACATGGGACAAGAGCGATCATGTAAATGAGTGACCAGAGAGGCTCTCAGGGATTGGTTGTATGGGCGGAGCTGTACGTCACCGGTCCAAGAAACCCACATTGGACTTTCAGAAATATAATCTACAGCGTAGCTTGCTAGAGAGAGGAGTCCAGTATTGACATTGTGAGGTAGAGATTAAATCCCTAAAACGCCTAACCTAAATACACATGTTTATTCAGAGTGGATAATAATTCATTTCTGTGGTGAATTGTGTTCTTAAGGGATTTTGCGAAGGGAAAAGAACGTTAGTAGATCTTATACAGATTATTAATACATTTTCCTATTCTTTGTTTATTTTAACCTCACAGCTAAGTGTGCGAAAGATAGAGTTTTAATTAATAAAATCAGAAGATTTTCATCGAAAATGATAGGATGATAGGAGGTCATTAATAGTTCATACTTTACCTTCACCATCATTACGGTCTCCCATGCGCACACATTCTCATGCACAAGATATTTAACATCATTAGAATTGAACTCAGAGAGAGATCAATAATGAGCAGTAGTATAAATGAAAGTCAACCAGTGATGTTAAGTGTGAAAATTTACGAAGACTTTTGTGTGTCTTCAGTTCATCAGAAGTCTGAGTCTACACGCAACGTGTCTGACGTCTAACCAGAAATAAGTTATCAAAAACGGACATTTGGCTAGCAGAATTCACCGTAGGACATCTTTCATTCCTCAATTAAAAAGGAATATTTTCTCACCCACAATTCAGAAGGTAGACGCAGCATTTTTCGTCACCATATACTGCTGGCTCACAACTTCAATACATAGTAATCACAAGTTCAAATCACTCGAAAGATCATTTTTATCTGAAGTCACGTTAAAGAGCTCAAAAGTGGAATCTCATACTTATACCAAGTGCAACACACTCTTAAGCGCATTCTATGAAGCAGACTCTAAAGTATATTTTATGAACCACGACTAAATAATGAGTCTACATGTCCCTAACATTTCGTGAAGATATCCAGTCTGGCCAGTACCCTCGGGAGATTAGACAACAGACTTTTTTTTCTCATATGACAGCTATTAACTGTTGATCAACAACTACATAGATATACTCGAACAGTGAAGGAATATATATATATATATATATATATATATATATATATATATATATATATATATATATATATATATATATATATATATATATATATATATATATCGTCAACGTTCTCAGTACGACTACAGTTTTCATCAGTACGTCCTCGGCTTAGGGATACCCCACTCGACATAACGTATGACAACTTGGGACATTTTATGCAGACATGGGAATCATCGTATCCATGAGAAGCATTTAGAGACACATGGACTGTGTAGATTACTCACCATTTTGGTAACACGTATCATATTACATCATCATCATTTCGATGTACACCAGTTCATTCTTAATTAACTATTACTTAGTTACCTGCATTTTTAATATCTCATCTGTATGTTTTGTGTGAATCGTCTTTTACCCCCATCACGTTCTAACCATTACTAACCCTATATGTGTGGATATTTAATTAACAAACCCAACAATCGTTTGATCAGTATCTAGTTTGATAGTGTATTACTCGTGCTGTCGGTGTTACATATTCACATATAGGAACATTTCTCTACTCAGATGAGGTTGGGGGCTTTTTCTGTTACGGGATCTAAGGGCAGAAGTTAAGGTCGTGGGGAAACAGAACTCTTTCCATAATTAATTAGAAAACACTGTCCAGTGGAAAGCATTCGCATTCCCGTCTTCTTGTCCTTATCTCGAATAGGTCTTTATTCTTTCTTAACGAGCCAATTTCTAGAGACCTTCTACCTAATATCTCATAGGCTATTTCTGGCAAAAACTACTATCGTAGTTGCCCCAGTGCACACCACCGACAGAACGCCAGTTCATTTCTTGGAAAAATCAATAAAACTATTGATTTTCCCAAGCTGATTTTTGCAATACATGATGTATATTCAACACCTACTCTCCCAGTTTCGACGGTATATATAAGACCGAAACCTACATAACAAAAACATTTCTGCGCGCATAGACCTATCATTAAGTCACCTGGTAGGTATTTTGTTGACCTCGCACGCTAGGACGGTTGCGTAACTGTGAAATTATCAGGTTACTGTTAAAACAATATGAGCATTTTAATGTTACGGTGTAGTCAATTTGACATGTTCAATGTCATTTTTCATACAATATGATATTTTCAATGCGATTTTTCAGACCTTAAGATTTTTATCAGAGTAACTTTTCGCTGAAACATGTTCAGTGTTCTTGGTCAGATATTACGGTGTTTTCTGTGCTAGTGCATGAAAAACTGACATCTATCGTACTGCTCGAACAGCGCACTGTTGGCCGCCACCTCTTGAAGTACTCAGAACTCGATGATGTTATGATGATGCTCCTTCTACCGAGGTCAAATAAGTGGAACACCTTATATGGAGCACAATAACAGCTTGCGAGCACATGCAAATACCACTACATGGCACTGGCAGACAGGAACTATCAATGTAGCTGACCTTCTTGTAGGTAGCTTGCATCAAAGCATTCATTTCCATTTGGAGCAATGGTTTCTGCAACAGTTTCTTTTATATGATGAGATTGCCAGCCTCGTGGTGTAGCTTCATATTAGCCGCCTCTAACAACATGCCTTTCTTTATCTCCTCAGAGACACCCGGGAACCACACACGGGGGGCTGGGTGAAGTACTCCTTGTAACTTGATTATGTAACATTGTACTGTTGTAAAACTTTCAGTACATTTTTTAACAATACAAATATAGATGTAAATATCAGAGCAAACAATAGCTTATGTGTAATCTAACAAAGTAAATAATATTCACACTTGCACCTTCCTTTTATGTTCCAAATGGAGCAGAGGAACGCCACCACAGCTGGCCCCACCACAAACAGTCTGCGACTAATCACATTAAAGGCTCTTGCAGTGGTGGTCTCTGTAATAATTTGTTTTACATATTGATGCATGTTTGCATTCACAACTTCATATTTTTCTCCTCCTACGAGGGATCATTTGTTCTAGTAATTCTTTGTCTTCTAAGATTCAATCGGAAACCACACGGGTTAATAATTAATATTAGCTACATATAAAATCGTAGCACGGAATTAATTTATTTGGTAAACTGAAAAATTCAAAGAACACAATTGACAGTATACGAGAATGGGGCAGGCCTTTCATTAGGAAAAATCTTTTATAAGAACCAACAAGGAGCGAACTAAAGATTTTTACCCTATTAAAACTGGCAGGATTAGAAATGGTGTGGCTTTAAACGGGGAGGACTAGAGACTTTTTACTTTGACCAGGGAGCGTTGGAGATTCTTAGCTCTAAACGGGGAGTACTGGAGATTTTTATGGCTTTAAACAAGGACTGGAGACTGTTTACTATAAACAGGGAGAACGAGATAATTTGGCTTTAAACGGGGCGGATTGCAGTTTTTATTTTTTTTAATACCGGTACAACAAAAGAATCAGGGATTCTTTGCAGCACACAACCGGAAACCACACGGGTTAATAATTAATATTAGCTACATATAAAATCGTAGCACGGAATTAATTTATTTGGTAAACTGAAAAATTCAAAGAAAACAAATGCCTTTTCGTAGTCCACAAATCCGTTGTATAGTGGTGAATTCCATTCCAGACTTTGTTCAACTATTATTCTCAAAGTGGCTATCTGGTCTGTACATGATCTATTTTGTCGAAAACCTGCTTGTTCATTTCTCAGTTTCTTGTCTATGGACTCTTTTAATCTCTCAAGGATAATCCTGTTTAATACTTTTCCTGGCACGGATAGTAACATTATTCCTCTATAATGTGTGCACTCTTGTAAATTTCCCTTCTTAGGCAACTTAACCAGATATCCTTCCTTCCATTCTGCTGGTATCTCTTCCTTTTCCCAGACTTTACCAAGTAATTTATATAACATCTATGTAGCCGTGTCGATATCTGCTTTGATGATCTCTGCTGGAATGCCATCAGGTCCAGACGCTTTTCCATCTCTTAGAAGCTTTACGGCTTTCTTTATTTCTTCATTCGTTGGTCTTTCACCGTTAATTTGTAGCTCTTCTTCTGCTGGCTGGATGTCCGGGGGGTTTTGTGGAGCTGGTCTATTGAGAAGGTCCTCAAAATATTCTGTCCACCTCTTCATTTGCTATTGTATATTGCTGAGCAGTTTTCCATTCTTGTCTTTTATGAGGCAACTTGTTTGCTTGTATTTCCCTGTTAGCTTCTTTGTGCTGCTATACAGTTCTCTCGTATTTCCTTTGGCTGCAGCATCTTCTACCTCTCTTGCCAACTCCTCAATATACTTCCTCTTGTCTCTTTTCGAATACACCATCCTCCCTGCCATCTAGGCATCACCAAAAAATGATGCCTCGATGCCAATACATAAACCTACCCTCTGTCCTGTGCTTGCTGTTCTAAGTCTTCTATCATTTACTAGACACTGTATTAAGGTCTTTGTCTTGTGTAGTCTGACCTATACTGTGTAATGGGGGTACAACAGAAGTGATTGCGTCATTGATGGACTGGACTGCCCACGGTAAATTTCCGGTGTTATGTATTGCGGTCGCATTGATGACCTGTCATCGAGGCATCATTTTTTGGCGATGCCTAGATGGCAGGGAGACTGGTGTGATTCGCTTGCATGGCTGGGCGGAGATGTCGTGCGGAAGGTCCTGGGTTCGAGTCCTGGGTGGGCCATTCACGTCTGTTGTTTTTCTGTTGTCTAGTGTTCTACTTCTTTGTTTCTTGCGAGTGCCTGTAAGCATACCTTTGTGTTTGTCTGATATTTAACGCAGTATCGAACACAATTTATGAGTAAAGGTTACTCATGCGCGTCTGGAGCTTACGTCATGCATTGGTCATCCTCATCATCATTTCCCCGCTTGCCCCTTTTGGAGCATGGAACTACTACTGCGGCTAACCTCTTGGAGGAAGCCTTCACCAAGGCATTGTTTGGGCAGCAATGGCTTCTGTAGCAATTTGTTATACATGATGACTTTACCAGCCCATACACAACAGCATGTTAGTCACCTCATACAACATACCAGAATTTATATTCTTTCTCTGAGACCCCATGTGAACTACATTGGTCAAGCATCAAGTATGACCCTGATTATTATAATGTACTGGTTTTTTCCCCCGCCTGAATAACTGCTGGGCGTTCACACAAGCGCTAACACACCGTGAAACTAACGATATTACATGGCATGTCCGTGAAAAGCAATTCGGTATTGATTTTTTTTTTTTTTTAAATAAAATTTTGCCTCGTTTTGGGCGCGTCTCGTTCAACCCAGCCGGTTATATTAGTCCAAATATAAAAGCCCTTTAGGTCTGGAGAATTAATTAGTATTTTCAGGTATTGAAGGTGCAGGAAGTAAAGGTAATGCTAATAATGCGCCACGATTCAAACATGGTACATTTAGCTTTGCTTCAAAAAATATTTTACAAAACAGACAGCGTGAAATAAACTTTCCCAGCTCAAACATCATCATCATCAGTTGCCATCTCCACAACGAAGGTTGGCTGTAATGGATCTCCAACGTCTTCTGTCTCTTGTCTTGGTGGTGCACTCTGGTAGACTTTCCTGTCCATCTCTTGATGTTATCTTCCCCCTTATAGCGCTGTCTTCTCCTTGCACGTTTACCTTCAACTCTCCCTTCTGTTATGGTCTTCTGCAAGGCGTTATGCCTTTTTATGTGGCCAAAGTATTTTAGCTGCCGAACTTTGACCTCTCTCATTAGTTCTCTTTTGATACCTAGATTTTCTAGGACCTCCTTATTTGTTTTCATTTCTTTCCATGAGATACGCCCCATTCTTCTATATATCCACATTTCAAGAGCCTCAATTCTTTCTTCCAAATGCTTATTCATCGTCCATGTTTCTGCACCATACAGAAATGCAGAATATATATAACACTTTATGATTCTCAAACAAGACAGTACAAATAAAGATATAATCACACATGTAGAGTTCATTTTATGTTATAATAGATTCAGTCTATATATTTTATGTGGTATGATTCTATATACATGTAATAACAGGTCTAGGTCCGTGTGGTTCTCGGGTTCTCGGGGTGGGGTTGCTCGTGGTGCTGGCAAAATCATTATGTAAAACAAATAAAAAACCACGGCTGCAAAAGCATATGCTTTGACGCAGGTTTTGTGTGTGTGTGTGTTTTTTTTAAAGAGCCACTTTTAGTGGTGACCTCACGCTCTGTGAGGAATAGAAGTTCTAGACAATTGTCATATATTTTCGATAGGAAATTAAGATCAATTATGGTCCGGTCTGAGTAGAACTAGAACAGATAGAGTAGGTAATAGCTCAGTGAGAGATAAGGTAAAGAAATAGATTTTTCACAAGTGAAATGGTGAAAGGTAACAAGCTGTCCCTGGATTTGATAGATAATCAAACCAGCCTATCGATCACGACTGAGATGAAGATCAGACAGGTTGCTATATATATATATATATATATATATATATATATATATATATATATATATATATATATATATATATATATATATATATATATATATATATATATATATATATATATATATATATATATATATATATATATATATATTGATATATTCAACCACTCACATCTACACACACACACACACACACACACACACACACACACAGATACGTGACGACAATTAGACGCACATACGTGAAAACTATATCTATGGAATAGGAATCTCTTTTGGAACAAGCTGACCGCCACACGTAATTAAAGTTTATGTAAATTTTATTTATCATAAAGAATTTACAATAGCAAACAATTATAGAATATCAATCAAATACAATACACATAGGTTAAGGAGTTAATTACAGAGTTAGACTCATAGGTTTTATCCTCCCTCCCTCTGGTGATACAAGATCCCGTTAAGAGAAAAATTATTAACCCCCAACAGTCAAAAGTTTCACACTATGGTCTGAAATTTCCCTCTACAGTTAAGAACAGAACTGATACATTAATCTATTCTAAGAGGAAACAGCATTATCAAAACTTGCATATAAGAAATACAAAGTTCGTGAATTTTTTATAGGATAAAAGAGTCACTCATTCCTGCTCTCATTCTATTCATACAACAGTGGCCACTGACAATCTTTGTACTTACAGACTTGATGTTTCTTTTCTCTGGAACAATCTTTGTGACATACACACATACAGCAACTCCTGTATTAATTTTGGCCAAAAGAACCCCAGCTCCTCAGAAAGACAGAATCAAATCCACTGTTGCGGGGAGCGTTCCCTTGATTATTATTATTTTTTTTTGGATTACTGTTTATGTCATTTGAAATGATCAGTCCAGGTAATAGATGCCACAGGGCTCACAGTGTCAGAATCTTGAGGTTTCCAGTACTTTAGGAAATGTCAGATCGATAACTTCACTCAGTATAAACAATTTACTGTCATATCACAATTGGTCAAACGTCGAATGTTAATGGTTTGACTTAGTCGCCACCACAGGCTGACTGTATATGAACTTTGGAAATAGAACTCTGGATATTCTATAAGTCTAGTTATCATTTATTCTTAATAATTCTTTTGGGGCCGGGACTTTGTCTCTTTCTGGATGTGTGACCCACGAGGCTAGACAAGTCACCTTGAAAAACCCGTTAATTATGTTAGAATGTTCTTTAGTAAAGTATACTCAAATCATATGGAATGGAATGAAAGCCGCTGGGAAAATTTAGGGTTTTGACCCAGATCTGGATAGGGAGAAAAGTGCAAATACTTAATATAATAATAGCATATATTCACAATCCTATCCTTACCCCGCGTAACATATAATATATTTATCCACTTCGATTATTTAACTTTAAGTAGAAACTATAAGCTTAGAGCTTGTCTCATCGTTAAAACTTCCGTGGAATACATTCTAGTCATTTAAAGACAATCAATCATCGTTAATTGGAAATAAAGACATATTTCGTCAACACTCATGATGGATCAAAGCATTTACTTAGTTGGTTAAAAAATATTCTCTGACTAGCTACTAGCAGTTAATAAAGTTTATATTTAGCCGGAAGAGTTTAGCTAACCGTTGTTGTGTAATCTGCCATCCACTGTAACACAGTAAAACTTAGAGAATTTACACTGACTATCTATTTAATCACTCTGCATGGCAATAAACTAGTGAAATGTAATCGGCGATTTTAAACTTAAATCAATCAACATTTCTAGTATATATATTACCTCACACAGACTACTCAGACTATCTCCACGAGAAACTAAGAACTTCTCTTATATAATGTATTCTAGAACACAGCTAAATGTCTCTAGCGAGAAACTAAGAACTTCACTTATACAACGAGCCAGATTTGTCTAGAGAAACTGCGGAGTCTGAATGATGGATCTTGAAATGCTGGGGTTTAAATCTAGAAAAGAAATAAATTTGCCCAGTCTTAATACATTTAGCACCTACGCCCGGATTTACATATTTCCTTGCTCATTCTGTGAAACAAACGAATTCTTCACACTGAAGCCGACCAGATTCATGAAAATCGAGCAAACAGTCTCTCTTAGATCTTGTGTAACATGATTTACCAGACCGCACGAGATTTCTGCTCTCGAGAATTCACACTATTGGCCATCTGCAGCGGTAGTCATAAACGAACTATAGCAAGCTCGTCTTTGATCTCAAATCTTCCACCGTGAATAATTAAGTTATAGGCGAACAGATCAGGGAAAAATGATAGACAATTGTCTCCCGTATATCCCTGTCGAGAACGAATTTCCACGATTTGATCTCACATCAAAGAACTTAGCTAACTGCAATAAAATACGTTGCTAAATTAGAAAAGAAAGACAGAGGTTTGAATATGGGAGGGTTTTTAATTCCAACAGGCGTAGATGACAGATAAGGTAGAAGAGAAATAAAGATAAAGAAAAAGATATATGTACTCACTTTCTTCATAATCTCTGCCACATCAATGCTTAATTTATTCTGACGCTGTTCCAGTAATCTAATAGTCACTGTAGTTAGCCGGCTAGCAAAGGTCTGTACAAAGCCATTCTTAAAATGACCACCATTGGTGGGTTCTGTAGCCATTATTTTTAAATGACGAGGCTGCTAGCTCCATGTAAACCCTTCATAGTAGGCTTTTACGACATCCTAGGCAGAGAGCTATGATCTCAGTCGGTGCATAATGAATATTGCACATGTTATTATGGCCAAAGGTCCAATGTATTTTTTTTATCTCCCTCTACTTATTTTACCCTAGAACTTCAAGAACAAGGACTACCATGTAATGCTATCAACAGGTTTCTTTAATGTGGGATTTATCCAAATCTAGCGTCTTCTTCTAACCACTTGTTCTACTGCGACGTATATGGTTCTTGTTGATCCGTGTCACATTGGTAATGTTGTCACACTATACCAACTCCTCTATTCTCCGCTAGCACTCATTTATGAAAGTCTGTAACTCCTTGGTTGTCGTTGTAGTCAGGACATTATGATCACATCCTACCTTTTAGGAAGCACTAGTTGTTGCTGTTTGGTTATTTTATTTTAATTGACAACAGATAAGATCTGAAGTTACATATAGTTGTTTTTTTTTTTTGTACGTAACAGTTTACTGATTTGTGCGCGTTGGTGTGAAGTAGTATTTGTACCGCAGGTGAGTTAGTTTCACGATTTAAACTATTTTAGGACCACAAAGCGCAAACGTTTACTTAAGGATGATCTTAAAGTAGATTTACAGGTCATAAAAGACAAAAGTACTGGAATAAAAATGTTTTGAATAAGTCTAGCAAGAACAGATGTATAAAAGTTAGTTGCTTATCCTTTACAGGACGTGGCAATCAACCCCAGCTTTTATTGGCTGTTTGTGATTTTTCTAGGCAATTTTTTTCATTCAGTAGTTTGCCATTGCTTTCTGAACGGTACAGCGCTTATACCATTGTTAAAATCCACACAAAGCGATCTGCTACCAAACCGCCCGCAGCAGGTTTCGAACCTAATATATCTGGATTATGAAACTGCGTTCATATCCATTAGGCCACAGACGCCGACGAACAGGTGTATAGAAAGTGAAAATTACCCTATGTAACAAAATTTGACTAATGTAAGTATGCATGCGAGTTCTTTAGCGTTGCATCATGGTGAGTATGTCGTATGACCGCGAATCATTGACATTTAGAATGAAATCACAAGTACACTGGAGATAGCTGAGTCGTGTTCGAATAGAAGACTGTTACGAAACCTAGAAGAGCTAATTTGGACTGAAGGCTATGGAAGGTCATAATCGCATACGCCAGTTAGTGCAGCACTTGCCAAGAGGGTAATTAGGCTGTCCCAGATTCACTGTGACGTATAGTCAGCTTTAAAATCTTACCTTTCTAAATAAATAACATTTTGAGGCATCTTGTTTAAGCATCCATAACAAAGAAGTTTGAACATTCACAAATGGGCTTGCGTGGAAAACAAAGATTGAAGAGGTATGACAAGATAACCAATGTGGAACTGATGACAAGAACAAGACAAGTGCTAATGGAACAACAAACTAGAAGAAGAGGCTGGTGATGGACAGGACACAACCTGAGGAATCCTGTTGACAGCATTACTAGCCATTCCTTGTTCTGGAATCTCCAGGGTAAGAGAATCACAGGTAGACCAAGGTACACAAGGAGAAGATAACCGGAGAAAGGATGAAAATGATCAGGAAGACATAGACAGACTTTGGAATGATGGCACGTGACAGGCATGAGTTTCTTGGAGGCTTGTGTTCCTTTACGAGCTGAAAGGTTATGAATGTTTTGACAAAGAGTCCGCTTTTTTTGTTCACATTTTTGAAATCTGGCTGCTGCAGTTCAGAACCAATGATATCGACGTTAGCTGCCTTTGAAAACACTAAATTCCCACCTGTGACAAGAAAAAAAGACGCTGAAAGAAGGAGAGACAAAAAGAAGACATTAGAACGCAAAAATTACATTTCACTTTGCCCACTTTGAATTGTGCCAGTACGGAGAAGAGGAAGGCAAAGAAAATCCTGGGCTGATAACATCAAAGAATGGGCAGGGCACGGTTTTTCCACACTCGTACGCATTGCTGGGGATAGAGAGCAGTGGAAGACCCTGTCTGTAGATGCTTCCACCATGGCACCCCAACGACCCATGACGGGTTACGGGTTGAGATGATGATGATGACGTGTCAGTTATATGACTCACGTAGAGTGTTTGAAGTTGTTATAAAACGTTTATGATAAGCTCATTGTGTCATTATTTTCAGGTCTTTCTAGATTGAAATTAATAAATTGTTGTCCAGCCTGTCTGTTCGGAATCTCGACGGGAAAAAAAAGGTAGGAAATGGCCAAGTTCCATCTTTACTACTTCTCTCTTGTTTTGGTGACATTTATAGCAGAAAATAGCTTGGGGTGCAAAAGGTCAAGGTGAGTAACAGTTTGAAATGATAAAACTAAATGATAAATAAATATTAGTTAAACATAAAGGTATGTTTTCAGGCACTCGTGAGAAATAAAGAAGTAGAAAACTAGACAACAGAAAATTAACAGACGTGAGTGGCTTACCTAGGACTCGAACCAATGACCTTCCGTGCTACACCGCCGCCTAGCTATGCAAGCGAATCACACCATCCTCCCTGCCATCTAGACATCACAAAAATGATGCTTCGATGACGGGTCATTAGTGCGAACCGCAACATATAACACTGGGAATTTACCTAGGGCAGGCAGTCCAGCCTATTAATGGCACAATCACTTCTGTTGTTCCCCTATTATACAGTATAGGTCAGACTATACAAGACAAAGACCTTAATACTGTGTCTAGTAAATGATAGAAGACTAAGAACAGTAAGTACAGGACAGAGGGTAGGTTTTTTGGTATTGTATAAACATTTTAAACACATACGGAAGGGACAACAGTGAACATGAAAACAAATGAGCGACTGGCGGTGTAGACAGCTAAACCACGTAACGAAATCAACAAAAAAGAAAACGGACACATTTATTTCCGTGCCACAATCTGTTATATTTATTACATCCTGGCACAATGATTTCAATACCTGAAGTAATTGCTAAAAATGCTAAGCGTAAGAAGACCTTAATGACATGCCACATTTATGAATCATTGATTGGTATGTAATAGTGCATTAAAAACCGAGTACGTTACTTTACAATGCAACAACTATGATAATCTGTATCTTTAGCGTAGCAAATAATAGAGAAATCTCCCTTTGTAATGTTCGGCTTGATCATGTATCGCTGGCAAGACAAACATTAGAGGGGAGGTCACTCTATAATGGGCAATTTTCCTGAAATTGCCTCCTTTAGATTTGTATAAGTGGTGTGATAGATTTTTCAGGGAGTCGACTGGAAAATCCTATATTTTCTTTGTATTTTTTGTCTCATTCAATTCTAATTCTGTACCATATTGGTCGAACTCGTACCGAAAGGTATATTTTTTAATGGATCAACTACCGTATCTGATTTCTTTTTTAATGCAATTATACTCCTGTGAAGCAGTTTTACTTCGTTCAATAAATATGTGATTATATATGTTCTGATTTAGCAACAATACAGTTAGTGTCGGAGTGGTAAAGATAAATGGCGTCCACCTCTAGATCCTGTATGGCTCATTTGTCTTAGTTGCTCGGTCGGTGGTCATTCTTCGTGCCATGCACCAACTCTAGTCATGCTTTGCATATCTGCCCCCCCCCCCCCCCTTTTCCTGTTCTCCGCCAGGTTGTCTTTGGTCTACCTCTCTTTCTGGGGACCATAGCATAGCAGTTTTTGTGATGGTGTCAGGGTCTCTTCTGAGGACAGAGCCAACCGAGTTCCAGTGTCCGCCTGCAATGGGCTTGACAAGGATTTATTGCAATACACTACTTGCTGTCTGTCGAACAGGAATGATTTAATTAATGTCACTACTCTAAAGTTAACTTTCATTGTTTCTAATTTTCTTATTAAAGCAGAGTGATCTATCATATCGAATGCTTTCCTAAAGTCTACAAAGATTGCTCCACATATGTTATCGTTATTGATGTTTAGGTGCCAGTTATCTATCATCTTATTTAAAGCTGTGTAGCATGAATGCTTTTGTTTGGTTTGATTTGGTTTTTTAAGGACTATCTCCATTGTACACTGACAGTTCCATCAGTGCTCCAGTGTCCTCTCATAGATCACACAAGGAGGATCTCATCACAGTGCACGAACCCCGTAGCACCGGTGAGAATCCCATTGTGTGTATATATGAATCACACATTCTATGCATATTTTTGTGGTGGGTAGGTTTCTTCTTTTTTAATATGTTGCCAGTGGAGCGGCCGTGTGGCCTACTCTTTCCGATTTCCAACTGCCGAGGGATTTTTTAACGTGCGCAACTTGCACACGGTGCCTTCTATTTTTTTCGCCCTTATCCGAGAAAGCTAGGCATCCGATCTTACTACCCATGGGACAGGGAAGAGTATGACATCATTAGGACCACTGGTTTGAAAAAAATTGTTCATAAATTATATTCCCTCTAGTGGGAATCGAAGCCGATACCTTTAGAATTGGAAGCGATGCCATAATTCTTAGCCACTCTGTCCCTAAGAATGCATTTGTCTAGACCCCGAATGTCTATCAGGTAGCAAGTCGTAGCTAACCAGTTACTGTCGTATTGTTTTACGTACGTGTTGTTTAGCGGTTTAGATAGTGATGATTGATATCATTTGTCTAAACCCCGACTGTCTATCAGGTAGCAAGTCGTAGTTAACCAGATACTGTCGTACTGTTTTATGTACGTGTTGTTTAGCGGTTTAGATAGTGATGATTGATGTCATTTGTCTAAACCCCGACTGTCTATCAGGTAGCAAGTCGTAGCTAACCAGTTACTGTCGTATTGTTTTACGTACGTGTTTTTTTAGTGGTTTAGATAATGACGAAATCAGAGAAATTGGTCTGTAGTTACCGAGGTTACTATTAGCTGATAAACGTGTCAATGATAGATATAATAGACTACCTTCCAAAGCACCCTTGGTGGGGACATTGGATATGGATAAGGGAGAGATAATAAGGACATATAACGATCGCCTGTTAGAGAATGGCACTACAATCGACGATTCAACATGACTCAGGCTGCTGGAATTTGGTACCAAACGTAAAACTAACAGAGATTGACGTAAGAGAGTGTGGGTCTGGCGTGAATACAAACCAGCGCGCTACTGAAACAACCAGCATTCATGCCTTTCTACATTAACTGAGGGAGACTGAGCAGCTATGAGTTTTCCCGGACTGCAGTGACGTCGATTCAGAACTACAACAGACAGTAACAAAGAAGCACACTGTATAATGTTAATTATTAACACTAGCGATTCTGACTTTTATCAACAATTGGCCTTACGGCTGTCAGTCAGCATTGGTAGTGCAAATGCAGTTATAAAAACTCTTGGATTTTCTAAGGTTTGCGCAAGATGGGTTCCTCGAAGTCTCACAAATGACAACCGATTGCAAAGGAAAGCAATTTCTTCTGAATTGTTGGAGAGTTTCAATGCTGAAGGAGAGAACTTTGTGGCTAAGATCGTTACAGGTGACGAAACCTGGGCACATCATTTTGAACCTGAGACAAAAAGACAGTCAATGGAGTGGCATCATCCGCAATCACCACGAAGAAAGAAATTCAAGTCAATTCCTTCAGCTGGAAAGGTCATGATCAATGTCTTTTGGGACATTGAAGGTGTGATTCTTGTGGACGTTATGCCAAGAGGAGAGACAATAAATTCGCAAGCTTACATTAAGACATTGAAAAAACTCAATCAACGTTTTCGCAGAGTTCGGCCGCACAAGAATCCAGCAGACCTGCTTCTCCTTCACGACAATGCGCGACCTCACATAAGTCTGGCAACACGGGAAGCAATCACCAAATTGGGTTGGACTGTACTACCCCATCCACCCTATAGTCCCGATTTGGCACCCTCTGATTTTCATCTATTTGGTCCACTTAAAGATGCACTCCGTGGGACAAGGTTTGAAGATGATAAAGGAGTGATTCATGCAGCGAAGAAATGGCTACATGATCAAGACAAAATCTGGTACGGGTTAGGAATACATGCACTTGCTTCGCGCTGGCATAAAGCCGTACAAGTTGATGGGGATTATGTTGAATAATACCGATGTTTACATGACATATCCATGTATATTGTATATAAATTTCATGCTTTTTGAATAAACAGCTCCTGAGAAAAACGATGTGGTGCATTACTTTCTGAACGCCCCTCGTACATTCGCTCCAAACACTTTCTAAAATCACGGCTACGATTCTGTCGTGAAAGGCAGTAGAGGGCTTGTTTAGAACTAGCAGAAGATTCTTCACTTATAAACTACTAAGCAAGATTCTGTAATCAGCGATGCTACGCAAAGAGCCCAACATGTAAAAGACAAAGTTAAGTCCAGGGCTCATGTGATTTCTCGATCCTTAGTATACAATTCTGCATGCTCGGCACGTTTCACCACAGGGGGATTGGCGATGCTGGGCCACTCTAGTGCGGCTACTCGATCCCTGTTTCCAGTAATCATCACGTGAAGGTGATTCAGGGTTTTAGTTAAGAGATCTACCCTGGAATTCACGCAAGAGCAAAGTGAGTTCCAAAGCAACAGAAGAAAGCGGCAAAACTGTTTAACGATCGTCTACAATTAAATATAAAATGTTATATATTCTTCGTGTTTCACGTCATTTCCTGTATACACAAAGCGATGTCAATCATGTTGATGATAATCGTATTATTGTTGATTATAATGAATATGATTACCCATGGTCAGTTATGACTGAAGGGGCTATTATTATTATTAATATTATTATTATATAGTGATACAGACAAAGCAGAAATGACATTTCTACCATGCCAGCTTTCATTCTGGAAGACGATACAGGAAAATTAAACAGATGAAATAGATAAAAAAAATAATAAGCATCAACGTGGACAAAAAATAAAGTAATGAATTAATTGAAGCTACTATTAAAATGGATGAAAGAGAATTCAAAATTACACAAATGAAAACATGAAAAAGCGAATCAATTACATATAAGACTAAAGGTGGGAATTTTCCCGTGTTGTTCCCGGGTGGTCTCTGAAAAGACGTCTAATTCCCCCATAGGCAAATTGTACAGACGACTAATATGAAGTTCAGACTGGCAACCTCATCATGTAACACAAATTGCCACATAAAGCACCACTACAATATCGTGTGACTGTTTGGTGCAGGCTGCCTGCAAGAGGACCAACTGCTGCGGTGGCACCATGCTCTATAAGGAGCTCAAACGAAAATGATGATCAAAGGTATAAATCAATAATGTACCTATCTTAGGTATCTCGCCAAACAAAAATGATAATCAAAGGTATAAATCAATGATGTACATATCTTAGGTATCTCGCAAATCGATAATGTACATATCTTAGGTATCTCGCCAAACGAAAATGATAATCAAAAGTATAAATCAATAATGTACATATCTTAGGTATCTCGCCAAAGGAGAAGAAATAATTTGCTGGCACCGGAGAATCAGTGATGTACCTGTAGTTGACAAGACCGTGTCATCTTATTTCAATAAAAATTATGAGTCCACAAATTATTTCTAAGTGTTTCAACATAACTCTTGTCCTGACATTTTTTTTTCAGCTCAGATACAAACCCATCACCAAATGACAGTGATGTTTATATCGACCTGATAGTTAGAAATCAGTTCAGGAGCCCATTCTTTGAAAAAAAGGTTACAGTAACTGCCAGTCCCAAGAGAGAACTGATCCACTTCCTTAAGGCTGCTGCAAAGGAGGATGATCACTTCATGTAATAGCCGCCAAGTTTTATAGGCACACACACACACACACATGCACAGACTCTCTCTCTCTCTCTCTCTCTCTCTCTCTCTCTCTATATATATATATATATACATACATACATACATACATGCATGCATGCATGCATGCATGCATGCATGCATGCATGCATGCATGCATGCATGCATGCATGCATGCATGCATGCATGCATGCATGCATGCATGCATGCATGCATGCATGCATGCATGCATGCATGCATGCATACATACATACATACATACATACATACATACATACATACATACATACATACATACATACATACATACATACATACATACATACATACATACATACATACATACATACATACATACATACATACATACATACATACATACATACATACATACATACATACATACATACATACATACATACATACATACATACATACACATACATACATACATACATACATACATACATACATACATACATACATACATACATACATACATACATACATACATACATACATACATACATATCAGAATCTTTATTCTCCATAAAATACATTAATATGTACAGACATGATATAATAGATACAACATGGCAAATAGGAGAATCATTAGAATTTACATAAAGTGTTGAAGACGTCTCAAGTAGTTATATGTGGGTGTTTTTACATCGAACCTTTGTGTTACACATACATAAAAAATTTTTAAGCTTTCTAAAAGACATTGGCATATAATGATATGGTATACCCTGCCAAAAATGAGAATTATTGAAATTTACAAAATGTGTGAGGAATACCATTCAAGTAGAGCAATATGGTTGTTTTTACATGGAGGTTTTATCAGAATTTTGTTTGCCATAAAAAAAACTTTGACAGCTAGTGGAGTGAGATATTAAATATAGCATCAAATACAATAGTCGTATGGTATAGTATACAGAGGAGCACAATTGAGTTTAGACTGTGTGGAAAACATCCCAGCAATTCAAAATGGGTGTTTTTTACATCGAAGTTTCCATATTCTGTAAGAACCTATAATTGCACTAATACTGACATATTTACATAAAACCTTTGCTTCAAATTTCCGCAACCCTAGCGACATTAATCCACTCACACACTTTGCATGCACATGACCCAAACTACCAATTATCAGTACGATTACATGCGTACGGTAGCCTAGTTCGTTAATTTCTGCAGTCAATGGATAGTACTTATCAAATTTATGTTGGTAACATTTATCTAAATGGGCATCATATGGTATTGCTGCCTCCACTATAAAAGCTGTTTTGTTCTGTCGATTGATTATTGTTAAATCAGGTTTTACGGTATGAGTCTTAAATGAGGCGTTGCTGCTGCCGAAAAGTGATGGTTTGACTATTATCTCTTTGTTTATTGTTATAATAGTAATAATAATAATAGCCCCTTCAGTCATAACTGACTATGGGAATGCGCCCCTGAGGTGGCAGCCCTCAGCTGCTTATTTTCCTGGTGCTCCTTTCGACGTTTTCTCCTCACCTCTGCTTCTTGTGTGAGCCTCTCTTCGCCCAATCTGAGGTGGTGCCGTAAATAGCATCGCCACTTAGTGCGATCAGCAGCTTTATCCTCCCATGTTGCTGGATCCATGTCCAGTGCCCTCATATCTCTCTTGCACACATCTTTGAACCTCAGCTGTGGTCGCCCAACTGTTCTCTTGCCATCTGCTAATTGTCCGTAGAAGATATCTTTTGGGATGCGACCATCTTCCATGCGGCGAACATGGCCAAGCCAGCGAAGTCTGCGCTGTCTAAGCAGCGTATACATACTTTGAAGGCCAGCACGTGACAACACCTCGACATTTGTCACTTTATCTTTCCACGAGATGCCGAGGATGCGGCGTAGACACCGCAAATGGAAGGTATTGAGCCTTCTTTCTTGCTTAGCATAGGTCGTCCAGGTCTCGCTGCCATATAGGAGTGTGCTGGTGACGCAGGCATTATATACCGCAGCTTTGGTCTTCATTGTGAGTTTAGAGTTTCCCCAAACACGCGATGTGAGGCGGGCAAAGGTAGCTGCAGCTTTGCCAATGCGGCTGTCGATTTCTGTATCCAGTGAGAGTTTGTCATTGATGGTAGACCCTAGGTATGTGAAGTGGTGCACCACTGCCAATTCATAGTTATCGATAGTGATAACTGGTGCAGCACCCACATCCTGACTCAGCACATTCGTTTTCTTTAGACTTATTGTGAGGCCAAAGTCCTTGCATGCTTTAGTGAAGCGATTCATCAAGCTCTGAAGCTCCTGTTGGCTTTGAGTGACGACTGCAGCATCATCAGCGAACAACAAGTCTCTTATAGTGACCCTTCTGATTTTTGTTTTTGCCTTCAGCCTTGAAAGATTAAACAGACGGCCATCTGACCTAGTGTGAAGGCATATTCCTTCAGTTGCATCTCTGAATGCATGTTTCAAGAGTAAGGCAAAGAAGATTCCGAAGAGGGTCGGAGCCAGAACACAGCCTTGTTTAACGCCACTTCGTATATCAAAGGGCTGTGACGTGCTTCCAGCATATTGGACTGTTCCCTTCATGTCGTCATGGAATGACTTTATCATTTCCAGCATTTTAGAAGGGCAGCCTATTTTCAGGAGGATTTTAAAGAGTCCATCCCTACTAACCAGGTCGAATGCTTTTGTGAGGTCTATAAAGGCGATATATAATGGTCTTTTCTGCTCTCTTGATTTTTCCTGAAGCTGGCGGAGAGAGAAGATCATGTCTGTTGTTGATCTGCCAGCTCGGAATCCACACTGTGCCTCTGGATATATGCGCTCAGCTAACTTGTGTAGTCGCATTAAGATGACTTTGGCAAAAACCTTACCAACAATACTAAGAAGAGAGATGCCTCTGTAGTTATTGCAATCACTTCTGTCTCCTTTATTTTTATACAGTGTTACAATCTTGGCATCTCGCATGTCTTGAGGAATAGTTGTCTCTTCCCAGCACTGGCACAGCATCCTATGCAGGGGATATAATAGCGTGCTCTTACAGCATTTGATTAAATCAGGAGGAATCCCATCACTGCCTGGTGCTTTGCCAGAGGCCAAGCTATCAATGGCCTTACTGAGTTCCTCTAATGTTGGTTCGGCATCCAGCTCCTCCATAGTTGGCAGACTATTGACAGCATCAAGGGCTGCAGGCGTAACGGTATTGTCTCTAGCGTAAAGCTCAGAGTAGTGCTCGACCCACCTCTCCATCTGCTTACCCTTATCGGTTAGCTTCTCTCCGCTGATTTTTTTAGCGGTGCCGTCTTACTTTTATGGGGGCCAAGTGCTTTCTTTATACCGTCATACATTTGTCTAATGTTGCCTGTTTGCGCTGCGATCTGGATGCTCTCACTGAGCTGGAGCCAATAGTCATTTGCACAGCGTCGAGCAGTTTGTTGAACTTTGCTTCTCGTAGCCCTCAGGATCTGTAGGGTTCTGGCACTCGGTGAACGTTTGTATTCATTCATAGCACTGCGCTTAGCTTCAATAACAGGTGCCATCACATCTGATGAAGCGTCAAACCAGTCATTTGACTTTGCTGGCAGAGGTCATGGTGGACGCACAACTCTAAGAGCCGTTGTCCATTTTCATTCATCTTGCCAATACCAAACCTGCCCAGACACGAAGGCCATGAAACATTATCGGCACCCACTCTAGCGTTAAAGTCACCAAGGAGAACAAGCTGTTCTTGCCTAGGTATGCTTTTGATTACTGCTGCTAGATTCTCGTAGAACTCATCTTTAGCTTCTGAGGCAGAGTACAGAGTAGGAGCATACACACTGACAAGGGTGATGGGACCTGTGCTAGTTTGCAGGCGGAGCGTTAACAGGCGTTCTGATCCATTCTCGCCTGGTTCAACCATGTTAGTTAGCGATTTTTTGACCGCAAAAACCTACTCCGTGTTCTCTAGCTTTATCAAGATCTTTCCCTTGCCAATAAAATGTGTAGTCCTTCTCGCTCACCATTCCAGAGCCCGCCAGGCGCGTTTCCTGAAGTGCAGCTATATCCACCTGAAGTCGTTTAAGCTCATCATTAATTATGGCTGTCTTCCTTACATCGTTTACATCCTGTAGGTTTTCGGATAGTCCAGTCAACATAGTCCGGACGTTCCAGCATCCCAATCTGAGAGTTTGCTTATTTCTATTTTTTCGATAATTGCTTGGTGCAAAATTTTCTGTCCACAGTTCGGGTTTGACCCTAATCCCCATGCACCCAATGGGGAAAGCAGACAGTGGCGGGACAACACCTTATTGACTGGGGGCTGCCCAGCTTGAAGCGGGCGGTAGCTGTCCAGTGAGATCCTAGAACCTCTCCCACTGTCGGAAGTAGCCCCTGGCGCCATGCCCTACGCCAATTGGGCATAATGCTTATAACCGGTAACTGCTACTTCCCGTGTTTTGCCGACACCTATAGGGTGAAGCTGGAGTGTCCTCTCCAGGGCGCGAGCTTGGGCACAGTTATATGGAGATCAAGCTGTTGCCTATGCAGCATGTTCCCCCTCTCCACACAGCCGGTAGATCCAAAGGAACGGCAGTAGCCGATACAGTTTGGTACCAGCCATGTCGCAGGAGTTGCCAGAATAATGTCGAATCGACATTAGACTGCCTTAGGGACTCCGACTCCGGATTTATCCTCAGGGTTTACTCCCGAAGCCAATTCCACAAATGGATATTCCCGCAAGGCAGCGGTGGTTTGAATTCAGAGTTCCTTCTCTTAGATAAGCTACCAACCAAGGATCACGAGCCCTATCTGCCCGAAGCTGCTGGTTTTAACGCGCCAGTCGCTCGCCTTTGCCCCTTCTCCCGTCAGTGGAAACAGTTCCGCCGGGCTCAAATTGAGCCACACGTGAAGGCCGGGAGCTGGACTTGGTTGTCAGAGGCTGTTTGAGGCGCGTGCCATAGAAGTATTTTATCTGCAGTGAGAGCTTATCCTCACTACAACTCCCGGCAATAACAACCATTGGAACCTTGTTTATTGTTATGTCACTTTTATTATTGTATGCAGATTTCAGTTTCTCATAAATAATGTCTACAGCTCTATTGTGCCTTTGTTGGTATAATTTTTGAAATTTGGTACATCCATTCAATAAATGTGACACTGTTTCGTATGGGTGGTTACATATTTTGCACATTTTCGTGTATGTCTGTGGGTAGTATAGATGTAAAAGACTTTCGCATTCCAGCAACTGTAACCTCGATCTCACAGCAAATGAAAGTATTTTATCACTTAATTTAACATTAGATAGAAAACTAGATGACAATGAGTGGTTTACACATTTCATTTCGCGCACTATTCTCCCTTGTGACGATTTACTTTTTAGTTCTCTTAGAATTAGGTTAAGTTTATGTGATTTAAATCCAGAATAAAAAGCATTTGCTGACTTGTATGTTAGACTTACATCTTCATCTACGTCTAATTGTACACTGTAATGGCCACTGTCATCCACTTTCACACTCACTCCTTCACGCGCGCATTCTTCATTCAGTTCTACCCAAAATGATCTTGGCCAGTTCACCTTCGATCTTTTAGCTAGATGGTTTGTTTCGTTTAACTCGTAGCTTGCAAAGTTATTCCTATCTTTACCTACTTGGTCTATTTTACGTTTTTTCATATGTCTATCTAACGAGTTTATTGCTGCAGTTTTTACAAGATTATCATCACAATTGAGCATACTAAAAGGAATGAAATATGTCGAGAGTGGTATAATATAAAGGGGTTTGGTATGCCAAGGCCACCCTTCGACCTGGGACAGAAGAAATAGATCCTTGTGGATGATTCATTTAGCACTAACCATGTTCTAACGTGTTGTACAATTTCATCTTCAATTTCTTTAAGTTGTTTTTCTGTAAAGTGTATGTTAGAAAAATAAAACATGAGAGGACCGAAACACATCGGGTTAATTAATGAGATCTTTGCTGATGTTGGTAGTGGGGCACAGCTTAATTTTGTTAAATTTGACCTAAATTCTAATATAAGGCTGCTTGCTTGAAACTGGTCCGATGTATTATCAATTGTAATGTCATGTCCTAGGTATCTGTAGGAACGCCCTCGATCAGAAGAGGGGATTTCATGACCTTGGATATTAATGTCCGCCTTGGGAGCCGCGCTGGTGTAATGGCTTCGGCGTTGTACTGGCGACCAGGTGTTCATGGTTCAAACCCGGGCGGCAGCGTTTGAAGAAATGTTTATGGTCGGAAATTTGACTGAATAACCTGAACGGCTCCTGTGATAAACCCTCTGTGGATGGGAAGGAGCGAAGCTCCTGACCGGGTTGGAAGGAAAGTCCTCAGGTTCCCCAGCCTCGCAATGACATGTCATTGGGCCGAAGGGCTGAAAGCCCAAGTGCCGCTGGTTAAAAAAAAAAATTAATGTCCGCCTTACGAGTTTTGACCCAATTGTTTCCGCTTCGCTGACCGCTGAACACTGCACACTTTTGTGGCTTAACCTCCATCCCGCTGGTCTCCATAAATGCTGTTGTCTTCTGTGCCATTGATTGTAGGTCGTGTATGTTGGTGGCAAAGAGACTTACGTCATCCACATACCCTTGAATGGGATTCGGCACGTGATGTATTTGATAACCTTGCTCAATCCACCGGAGCCATTTATCGATGCCTTGCTCAAATACAATGACACTCCATGGGCACCCCTGAATAATACCTTTCTTACGCTCAATCCGGTCTGTGATAGTACTGGCGTTTTTAACTTGATAGGAGGAGCCACTGTATATATCTTTGGTGATGTTGACAAAGACGTCAGGGTAGCCTGATTCGCTTAGCTCCCTTATCATAAATTCGTGGTCAATGCTGCCAAATGCATCTTTGATAACATACATACATACATACATACATACGTACGTACGTACGTACGTACGTACGTACGTACGTACGTACATACATACATACATACATACATACATACATACATACATACATACATACATACATACATACATACATACATACATACATACATACATACATACATACATAACATACATACATACATACATACATACATACATACATACATACATACATACATACATACATACATACATACATACATACATACATACATACATACATACATACATACATACATACATACATACATACATACATACATACATACATACATACATACATACATATACATACATACATACATACATACATACATACATACATACATACATACATACATACATACATACATACATACATACATACATACATACATACATACATACATACATACATACATACATACATACATACATACATACATACATACATACATACATACATACATACACATACATACATACATACATACATACATACATACATACATACATACATACATACATACATACATACATACATACATACATACATACATACATACATACATACATACATACATACATACATACATACATACATACATACATACATACATACATACATACATACATACATACA
>JAMPIV010017228.1:0-5000 GCA_024509875.1 Oreohelix idahoensis | reverse complement strand
ACTTTCACACTCACTCCTTCACGCGCGCATTCTTCATTCAGTTCTACCCAAAATGATCTTGGCCAATTCACCTTCGATCTTTTAGCTAGATGGTTTGTTTCGTTTAACTCGTAGCTTGCAAAGTTATTCCTATCTTCACCTACTTGGTCTATTTTACGTTTTTTTCATATGTCTATCTAACGAGTTTATTGCTGCAGTTTTTACAAGATTATCATCACAATTGAGCATACTGATAAGGAATGAAATATGTCGAGAGTGGTATAATATGAAGGGGTTTGGTATGCCAAGGCCACCCTTCGACCTGGGACAGAAGAAATAGCTAGAACATACATACATACATACATACATACATACATACATACATACATACATACATACATACATACATACATATACATATACATATATATATATATATATATATATATATATATATATATATATATATATATAATATATAATATATATATATATATATTATCGTCAACGTTTCTACAGTCCGACAAACAGTTTTCATCAGAACGTTCTCGGCTTAGAGAGAACCCCACTCGAACATAACGTGTAACAACTTGGGGACATTTTCTCATTGTGGCATTTACATATGAATCATCGTATAAGCCATGAGAAAGAAAAAAAAGCATTTAGAGACACATGGACTGTGTAGATCTCATTATTTTGGTAACACGCATCACATCACATCATCATCATTTCGTTTTACACCAGTTCATCCTTAATTAACTACTACTTAATTAACTGCAATTTTAATATCTCATCGCTGTGTTTTGTGTGAATCGTCTTTTACCACCATAACGTTCTAACCATTACTAAACCTATATGTGTTGATATTTCATTAATAAACCCAGAGATCGTTTGATCATTATCTAGTTTGATAATGTATCACTCGTGCTGCCGGTGTTACATATTCACCTATAGGAATATTTCTCCACTCAGATGAGGTTGGCGGCTTTTTCTGTTACGTGATCTAAGGGCAGAAGCTATGGTCGTAGGGAAACAGAACTCTTTCCATAATTAATTAGAAAACACTGTCCAGTGGAAAGCATTCGCATTCTCGTCTTCTTGTACCTATCTCGAATAGGTCTTTATTCTTTCTCAACGAGCGAATTTCTAGAGACCTTCTACCTAATATCTCAAAGGCTATTCCTGCAAAAAACTACTGTCGTTGTTGCCCCAATACGCACCACACGACAGATACAACATTGCATATGGCACCCCTTAGACTTAGCTTCGTAATCAGATCAATGTATGATCTCCTGCCATCGTCCGCATACCTTTGTGAGATTGGGAAAGTCTGATGATGCTCAGTGCCCCTGTGCCATGGGATGCAGACACTTGAACATGTACGCTCAGCTTGCACGGTGTCATTATGGTAAGGGCGATACACATGGCGCCACGACAGAGCACTTAATGAACTGTCGGCTACAACCAGACCTGGCAAGGGTGAAGGTGAACAGCAAAGTCAAACCGAGTACTGCAAATACATACTATCTAGGAGCAGGAAAGTCAGCACATCCCAAGCCAAGTAAACCAAGTAGCAGTTTACCTTCTATGCCTGAGTGTGAAAATGACTTGGAGATGGCAGTAGATCTACATCTACGTGGGCGAGGGATTTATCCAGAAAGTAACAGAAGATCTCGAAGACGGCCAAATATAGTGTTACTTTCCTCATCATCACGCCAAATTATAATGATTGAGCTGATCTTGCCGTTTGAATCCAGATTGGACGAGCAACCCTTGTTCAAAGTGCCCAAGTATAATGATCTGGTCACCGACTTGAGACACGATAAGATCACTGCAAGGGTCATGGCTGTTGAGGTAGGTGCATGAGGTCTAATGGCTGCCTCAGTGTATGATCTACTGAAACTGTTGGGTTTGAAAGGACAGTCACGATCATGGGCACTTAAGAGACTCAGTGAAACTACAGAAAGAGCATCGTGCTGGCTGTGGAACAACCACAACAGGTTATGGAACTCAGGACAGTAATTTGTTTTCAACATAAGGGTTACTTTCACAATAGCCTCCAGCTGGCAGAAAAACAGGAGTGAAGTTGAAAGCTTCAACCAAGGTGGAGTGGGTTAAATTCTCTGTACAAGACAACAGGAGGCTGGCACTTGGGAGTCATGACTTATGTGGGCCCCTCCCCTTTGAGTGTAAAGGAGATTAAGGGGCCGAAACACATGATTGAGGGGGGACTCCTTCTGTTGATCAGATTCCCTCTTGTTGTATCTCTCTGTATAGAGTTTCTTATCATTAAATATTTCAGTTTTTCTGCTTCGCCTCATGATAACTATGGATTGATGGTGAACACGATCAATAAAGTAACGGCTGTGAAAGACCAGACTTACTGGAACATCCGAAGTGTAACCAACGGAAACACCTCTCTTCCCTGTGGTATGTAATAAGTAATGTGTTGTAAACCACTCAAAAGGATAGAAGAATTCTAAAAAAATAATCAAATAAAATATGCAGAATATTACTTTTATGTTTTGTTTTAAAACAAGAATTACTTAACTGAATGTGGAATGTATCACATTTATTTGTCTATCAACTATTTTGAACACTTTCAAATCAATATGGCAAACCAAGCCCAAACAGAGGGTTAGTTGTAAATGTTACCTCACTGCGATAATATAAACAACGATGGTTTATTTCTAATCTCTTCTCTAAAGATTTGACTAAGCAAATTATAACTTTACCCCAGAGATGACAAAAAAGATTTCACATAATAAATTCATTAAAGCTATTCTCGTCCTGCCAGTTTATCTCATTATTATCTTTTTTTTCAGGAGTGTCGACTTACATACCACAAAGAAACGAAGTGATCTTGTTTAATTTTACGAGTTGGGGCCCCAACCCCTCAGATGAGACAGGATGAACTTCATACACATCCATATGAACTTGCAAGCATCAAATGTCATGATTTGTATTATTCTTAATAACACTTCTTTGAATGGTGTATGTCGGAATCTCATCATTAGAAGTAAACATGTTATGTAATCGTGTCGGTCCTTTAGCCTTATTCTTTAATTCTGAAAAAGTGATTTTTTAATTTAATTTTTTTTTTGCGGTGGTGGGGTTAGATGGAGGGGAATATTGTTCACTTGCCTTTATTTCAACGCATCATAGACATATATACTGTGTTCTTTAAAGATGGCATCTGATTATAAAGAAAATTGGCACCAAACGAATTAATCTCTCGCTTTTGGGGCATATATTTGTACTTGTACAACCTATCTAACTTTCCCACTTGAGGCAGACATATACAGATATAACTAGTCTAGCCGGTGTGGATAGTCTATAACTCCCTGAACTCTTGCAACGCCACCTATAAAAAAAATCATCATCATCATCAGTTGCTATCTCCACAACGAAGGTTGGCTGTAATGGATCTCCAACGTCTTCTGTCTCTTGTCTTGGTGGTGCACTCTGATAGACTATTTCCTGTCCATCTCTTGATGTTATCTTCCCACCTATAGCGCTGTCTTCCCCTTGCACGTTTGCCTTCAACTCTCCCTTCTGTTATGGTCTTCTGCAAGGTTGTCACCGTTGACTTTGCTAGGAGCATTATAAATGCTCAAGCAGGGAATTGCAATATAGCGGGGTGATTGAAGGGGGGATTGGGGCGTAAGGGGTGGTAAAGCAAGTATAAAAAAATTGGTATTTACAGACAAAAAAGAATGGATTTGAATAAAATTGAACTACATGTAATTTGTGCCTTGCTAAAAGAGAGATAAAATGAGTGAAATAATACTTTGATCAAAGGGAGGAGACTCTGAATATTAAGGTCAGGGGAGGAAAGTGCTTAATTACACTTAAGTAGATTTGGTGAGTTGGTAATTATGGTTTAGAAAATGTACATATAAGAATTGTATAGCAAGCTTTAGAGAAGACAATATAAAGTTAAGTCAAAATTATGTAAAGGGAGACAACCGGTTTTTAATTACCCTCCCTTATATGAGGTTAAGTGAGTTAGAGAATAAAAAAATATGCACGTGAAAAGTTTACCAGGACAACGGATAACACTTCACTGAGTTGTTTACACAGCGGATAAGCGCAGCTGTGAACATTATCCAGCTGAGTGGAGAATAGGAGGAACCAAATGAATTTACTACAGTAAAAACAAGGACAGATCAGCTGATAATGATTTTATAATAGGGAGAACACACTTGGACAACGCTGGGTGAGCGTCGCATTTTTCGGAGGAGCAGTCCTGGTTAAGGACCGTAGAGTGGCAGGAAAATGTGTTTTTTATGCCAGGCTTCAAGTTCAATTTCTGTGGGAAAACAGAATGAATAACTTCTGAAGAAAATCCTATAGACCTAGTTAGAGTAGTAGAATCTATTCACATATGAAAGACAAAGCTGTGTTTTAAAAGTATAGGCTTAGTGATAAGGGGTGATAGTAAGAAACTATGAGTGTTTGTGAGGATTCTGTGAAACCAACGTAAGTAGGTCCTTTGACTCAAAACTTTTGATAGACATTGAATAGAATGATGTCAGAAGAGCTGAAATAAAGTATTGCAAGGTTAACGACGCTTAAGACTAAGTGAGCGCAGGGATAATGAGAAATGAAGCCTGAAGCTACAAAATTGATCTGACATGAGGTGGATAAAAATGAGACTAAGTTAAGCATGCTGAGAAGATTTTACAGAAGAAATATGGATTTAATAGCCGTGCTGGCGCTATTGTGTAATGAAAACTTTGCCAATATTGACTGTTTACAAGTAAGATGAGTAAGAAATTGAAGGGTGGAAAATGTATTTACAGGATGAAACATGCGCTCTCTAGCAGGTATAAGTATTGAGGATACTGCAACAGGTGTACCCAATGTTGGCCTAACATTGGCAATATATGAATTTATGTATGATTGTCTTATTTCTTGATTACTATGAGTTCCAAATCTGACAGGATTTAGTAGAGGAGAGAAAAACAATCAGGCAAGAGTTGCTGAAAGGCCTAGGAGAAGCCCGCTATAAATAGACT
>JAMPIV010017227.1:0-33584 GCA_024509875.1 Oreohelix idahoensis | reverse complement strand
GTAGGTGTGTTAGTGGTATATATTTTGGGGGGGGGGGGGGTGTTTGTTGTTGGGTGGTTGTTTTTTTTAAGTGAGTGGGGTGTGAAATTGAGGGCGATTAATATACTTTAAATTATACAGACGGATAGATAATAAGGAAGTGTTGGTATTTTTACAAAAGACTGTGTTGTTCATATCAGACGAGCGACTGCACTGTTAAAAAATGTCACTAAAGTTTCAAAATTTTCGGCCTTGAGACACTCAAGTGCTAAAATCGAGCTGTAATTAAAGAGAGGGAAAGGGGGAGAATTGTGGCTAAAAATAACTTCGGAGGCAGAAGTGTGTAGGGTATTGCATGGAGTTGGTCCAAGAACCAAGCGTGTTTTTTATGAAAAAACAAGTAGAGACAGACGGACCAACAGACAGTAATACATACTTGACTGAGAGCTGACTGAAATTTGACTTTTGGTTGTAGATTTGAAAGTTAGGGGGGGAGTCGGTGATTAGATGAATGAAATCATATTGGCAGGACAGAGATGCGCATTTTTGCCATTCGTTACAAGACTGTCCAGAGACACAGTATTTTAGTACCTGTGGTGTTGTTTCCAGAAGTATTTCTATACATAATTTTAGTGGGACGCCATCAGATAGCCAGCAGCTCAGCTGAGTTTTGCTAGCATTTAACTGTGTTCTCAATTCTGCATTCTGGTAAGAATGAAAGCAATTCTTTTGTACATTTTAATATTTCGAGTGATTGATACTGCCATATCATATAAAATGATTACGACAAGTAAGTGCTCGCTCTAGATCCCCAGCCCAAGTTCAGGGTCTAGAGACAAACAAAATATATGGACGCCTACTAAAACTATGGAAGGCGGATCTATTGTTGAGATCAGTGGAACATATCACCTATCTTATTGAATAGAAGGAAACTATTGAACATATCTCAGATGCAAGGTAGTCTTGGGGAACTAGTACTATATGAAAACAACTGGGTAAGATGTGCTGTGTGGTCGGAGAGATTTGACCCAGTCTGTGTGGTGTTGTTGTGTAGTGTTGTGTGCAGAAGTGGCTCAGTAGGTAGAGTTCTGACACATGCCACAAAACTTTTATTTCAGAATTGTGAGTTTCTGTTTGGCACCGAAGAGGTGCCAAATGCTGTTGTGATATACACAAGCGTGGACCAGTGCAGTCTAACATTGTGTCAGAGCAGCAGAATAGTGTACCCCAGCACGGAGAGGAGGGGCCACCAGACTCTTGTACAAGATCGACGCAGTCGAGATAAGTGAGATCTGGCCTGCTGGGAATTCACCAACTGATTTACCAACGAATTTATCAACTAATTTACCAACTAATTCACCAACTAATAAAGACATACCATTGTGGGAAAATAAACCATGTATTCATCCCATAAGTCAATGGACAATGTTTGGTAGTCACGAACTGGGCGTGATGATACCGCCCCAACAGTACATTCAGTAATAGTTCTCCTGGGACAATCTAATATAATTAATATTAACCAGACTTATAACATACCTTTGTAATCACATTCCATTTCATTATGTCATATAATTATGCATTCCATTTATAACTCCATAATATTTCATATTTTCTGACCAACAAACATTTGGTTCAGAACAAATAAATTTAACAAAAGATTTAATATTTAAAACTAAAACAGCCTGAGTTAGTTCAGTGTGTTATAAATGTTATTATTATTATTAGACTTATTAAATATATGTGTGTGTGTGTGTATTCTACTACAACACATTACATTTCAGTACCCTAGACTTTTTAACGTAGCTACATTCATATTAGTAGAGAAAAAAAAATATGATTGAGGTCGTAAGTGGTAGTAAGAAGGGCCTTCTGTAATTTACATCTACATTTATCTCAGGAGCCTTCACAGCTGACCTCATTCATTACATTAGGTAACATCTCAACCATACAATACCATCAAAAACCACTACAGGCATCATGTACAAACATAAGTTGCACTATATCATGTGGTATTTTATTATCTCAAATGTCATATCCTATGTCAGCTGTGATGATTAAACCAATCAATACTCATGTGTGAAACAAACAGGGACGGTTCAGTGGGGGGATGAAATGACACTATGGAACACATGGGAATCAATGGGTGCAAAAAAAAACCAACAGTCATCTGTGTGGTCTCATGAACATGTGTGCGGGTGTTTCAGGGAAATTAGCATCTCCAATTTATGTCAACATTCCCATCAATCTGTTTCTTTTCATGTCTTCCCATATACATTCTTTTTATACAAATTTGTAAACAAACCTTATTAATTATTCAATAGTATCATGACTCCAAAAATCACCATCAATACGTCGGATTTTCCTGGGTGTGATAAAGTCTATCAGTGGGGTGCCAATAAGAGTTAGCTCCGAAAGCGAATAAGAACAGTCAATATAACTTGTTGTTAGCAAGTTGTGAGAATGGTACTTGTGGTCCCGTAATGGACAGAGAGAAATAAAAGGTCTCCAGATTACAACAAAATTGTAATTCAAGTAAATGAAGATAGTTAGGAGAGAAAAATCAGAATTCCTGAACATTATCTCAGAGTGAGAAAAAGAAAGGAGGAAGATAAAGGGGTGTGAAGGATGGAGTGGAAAGAAAAAAAATAGCATTCGTCCTATACTGGTGTGTCAATGTTGGATGTACAAGCGTTATCTATAATGACATTGTGACATAATCATCACACATAATGGCTAACAAAAAAAAATTTTCTGCAAAGTGAATTAATTTTTCTATTTAAAAAAAAAAATTGCTCTTACATAAACAATATGTGGCCTGGAATGATGGTAATAAAAACTAACAGTACCCACTAAATGTGTGGTTTACACTCAAAATATCTCTGTGGATAAAAATAGCATACTACGACAAGCATGGTAATAATTTTCAAAAACATGGTTCATATACTCTGACGAAGAAAGTTATGATAGTATCTCTGTAATAGAGAAAGGTCTTAGTATAGGGGAATGAGTGGAATATAATTCATCTGTAGAAGGTTGCATAAATGATAATGGACAGAATGACAATCAGTGCGTAGTGCAAAGGTACTGCTTGAATATGCAAAAATGCGTGTGAAAGGGCAAATTGATCTCTGGAACAAAAAGGTAAACCTGTAAGGATGAAAGAGCGAAGAATGATGAACTCTCAATGTGTGAATCCGTAACAAAAAAATTCTTTCTTTTGTGCAATTCATGTAACTGGACTCAAGGGTTCTGAAATTTTTTCTCTTTTTAAATGCAACATCGTGAACAATGAGTGAAAGTGAATACATGCTCATGACAAAATTAGTAGTTTAAGTTAGTACTAAAATTGTCAGAAAAAAAAATTTACAACTTTCCGTTTCTTCTGGGGGTGATCTGATCATCAGCGGTTACCTCACTGTGGAAAAACTTGTACCAAGTGGGGCTGTGACATCTCAAACTGGAACTGGGACAACAGTGTACTGTCATCTTCACATAATCTGAAAAAATATTTCGTCCGGGGGACGTTTTGCGCACCCAAAAAATATATAAAAAGATTCGAGAGACTTGTCACCAAAAAAAAAAAAAAAAAAATTATAAAAGTGTGACATCGTTGTTCGGCCCAAAAATAATAATAATCGTTGGTAAAAAGAAAATATACACATGTGCGTTGCTTGAGTACTTGTATTAACAAGCACATAGGACACAACAGGGTGCCGAGAAAAGCCTTGCCAGTTTTTCTGCCAGCTCTAGCATTGCAATCTCTCGGCTGGATAGTCTTGGATCGTACTGTGTAGTGGGCACAGTGTGTGATATGGCGTTGACTAATTGTCGGCAGGCTGAAGAAATCGTTGATGATTGCAATCTAGCTTGGGGGGGGGGGGGGGGGGGGGGAAAAGCCTTGCCAGGGGCCAGCTCTAGCATTGCAATCTCTCGGCTGGACTGGCGAGTCTTCTTTCTGTTTGGAAACCTGTCGCCGTTTTGTCCGTAACCTTCTTCTTACATGTTCTTGTGGTAATTTTACAAATTTATTTGCAGGAGGCGCGAATCATCCGATGAGGGAAGGTAAGGGCGTTTTACAGTGGTGCGGATTGCAAGTGGTGGGGCGTTGTCTATAGATTGCACACTGCTATCTGAGTCTAACGTGTCTACATCTGTCTCTTGTTGATATAGGTTAGTTTATGTTTCTTCTTTTACTTCATGTGTGTAATACTTTGATTCTGGGTCGGTATGTAGACTCGTCTCTGTGTGTTGCTGAATATAACGATCAGAATCTGTCTGTGTGGGAGAAACAGCGGTAACTCTGTGAGATAACAACGGTCTAATTTCGTCACTATCCCATTCTGATTTTGGGGTATGATAAGGGGTGGATGAATGTTCGCCGCGGGAATACGTTTGAGTCCGTATAAAGGCAGATGCACTTTCTGTTTGTGTTGTCGGCAGAACGTTTTCTTCATTCTGTATACGTGAGCCGTGGTACTGAAGACGTTGGCGTAGTTATGTCAAGGGAATGTTATTTTCACTTTCAGAAGAATCTCTTTCACGTATGAGTTGTTGTATTGCATCTGTGGGTGGCACAGTTATATGATCATATTGGTCGGATTAAGAGTCTGTCGTTTCAGATTAAGTGTGACTAGAGGGTTGGTAGTGTAACGTGGCTTTTCGAACTGGTTGAGTAGATGTCGCCATGAGCGTAATGGGGCGGTGGTTATCATGCTGAAGTTGTTTCGCGTGGGCCTTCGTGGTGATATTTTTCTCCTCGTGCCAGATGATATAATTGATGGGGGTTGTCTGGGTGGAACTGTCAATCTGTTTCATGTGAAATGCTTTTTCCTTGTGTGTTTCTGTCGGTCTGGGTTGCATCATATACTTGGGGGTGTGATGTGTCCTACTCGTAATAACTAAATTTATTTCTTGGTAGTTGTGATTATTCTTCCCTCGTTTTGTTTGACCTACGTGTGCACACCATCCATCGTCTGTCGTTAGGAGACACCCTCGTCTGTTCTTTAATACAACGTTGTTAAATTCCCAGATCTTTCTGGCTTTTATCTCGGCAATGAAATTTCTTACTGCCATTCTATGTGCTCGTTTATTTAGTGTGTCCCAGTGTTTGGTAACTGTGGTCATATTGTATTCAGTTCAAATGAATATCTCCAATTTTTCTGTCCATCCACAAAGGTTTCATCATATTATTATCCTCTTTAAATTTTCTCAATTCTTCTAGATTGTCAAAAGTTCCTCTTAATTTGCTTTCTTTGGTGGGCATTTCTATTGCTTTATTTCCCAAGTCAACCTAATCATCCATTTCATTTGGTCCATTGACTTTTTCTCAATAACAAAATATAGGCGAGCTGAAATATATAAAAGTAGTTCGAGACTCTACTTACATAAATCCATGTGCACAATTACACATTAAACAATATGAATTCACAACAGTCATGTCGATAAGCCTCAACTAAAAATGACCAGACTGTATTCATACGTCCACCTACATGGAACATTCTTCTGGGACTGCTCGTTCTGAATATTTCTTGCCGGCAAATCGTGGTGAGCTGAGCTGGCCAACGCATTTCATTGGATAAATACCACGTGTTGAATGCGTTATGTCGCTAGTCTTAACCTGCATTCGTATATTTCTATGACAACCGCTGGGTAAATCAGCGTGCCTAGTGTAAAAAAGTGACCTAGTCAAAGACTACCGCTCACTTCCCTTCTCTTTAGTACCTCGGGTTAATTTTTATTTTAGTTAAAAATTCTGCTTGTTATTTAGGGAAATGGTATTTTATATTTAGTTATTTATGACTAGACTCTCGCACGAATAAATGCTCAAGTGGTCTGTTAGACGGCCACACATATACAGAGTAATAACACTGTAGAAAAGCAGCACACTAATTCATCATCACTTTTCAGCTGCCTATCGAGCAAAGGCCTTCAGTCAGATCTCGCCTCGCGCTATCTGTTCAAGTTTTTCTATGTCCTCTCTCTCTCTCTCTCTCTCTCTCTCTCTCTCTCTCTCTCTCTCTCTCTCTCTCTCTCTTTCTATCTGTCTCAAGCTCGTCTACACTGCATTAAGTAACTTATAATTAGCTCTATGTCTGAAGAAAGGAAAAAAAAAACCGAAGGGGGTCGGGTGGAATTACGCCAAGAACATGGGGTTGAGGAAGTAAGAAAAAAGTTAAATAATATTAGTCAATGTAGTGGGGAAGAAAATCTGGAGAGACAAACAAGCGAATATGCAATTTATACCGCTAAAATCTGATTAATGTGCGTTGTATGCAGCAAAGCCAGGATGTTTATTTTTTGTTTTCTTTTAATAATGTTGTGAACTGCATGTTTAAGTTGTGCTGGGGATTTTTTCCCCGCTGTCGTATTTCTAGTGAAGGTGTGTCAGAAGCCTCTTTAACCAGGTGGGGAAGGTGCTAGCTGGCTACCCCCACTCGTAAGGGCATTACCACTGTCGTGTTGGATTTACTATACGAAACAATGGCTCGTGTATACTAGAGGACGATCACACGCACAATGGCTAACACAAGGAAATAACACTGCTGCACAGCTAGAATCCCTTTATTAATCCACAACACCATTTGGCAACAACCGGCCATAATGACATACACAATGAATAGATATATTGCCACTACCAGCTAATGTGTACTGTTGAATATCGGGGCACCAGTTGTTGACTGTCGCTTTGTGGTTAATGGCCTTTGGTCGGTTGTTTGACTTTCATATTTAATTCCTGACAGCATCTTTCCTTTATTGTTATTATATTGTTCATCTTGAGTCAATCGTGCTTTAGATGGTAAAGTGCGAATGAGGGTATAACTTCAATTCAACATTAATGGACTCCACAACGCATCTTGTATACGAGTCCATAAATAAATGCATAGTTTAATACGGAACGAAGACATCTCATCAAATAGCATTGGCATAAATCAAATACATAAGCTCCGTGCAGTTATAACAGTCTCCTTCAAATAAATCCTTTAACGTCAAAATATATAGTAGTTTACACGTGATTCCGTATGTCGGTAATCCGGTAACGAACCGCTATAGTTTTGGCGAAGAATAATGATTCTGACAAATCCCAATATAATACCTGCAGTTCCTCATCTAAGGAAATTCATACAAACAAATTGGAATGCTTCGCTCTTGCATCCATAAAATGAGATAGCTGACCCTATCGCTTATCTCCATGAAGAAACTACTGCACCATATAATACATAACAGGAGCTATCAATAATGCATCTAACTCGGACGGCATTCGGGGTCTGAAGGGTAAATGTAATATGTTGTCAAGCGGTACCTTAACAACTTACCGCGTCATACTGTATCCTAGACAACTCTATCAATTTGCGTTCAATACCGTGAAGCGCGAAAACCTCTAAAATTTATAGCATACCCCTAAGTTAATGTGAAATTATAAAATGCACACAATTGAAGTGGCTAACACCATTACACGAGTTGTAACATTTCCCTGACCGACCGGGGTAACAAATCTATTATATAGATTTTTAAAATAATAATGCGATTAATTATAATAATAACGCGATTAATTCTTGCAAAAATTAAAAAAATAATTTCCCGACATACGGCCCTGCGATATTTTGAACAAAACATTGTCGGAGGTTGCTGTCAAAGTATTACAAATGTCATATAATAACTACATTAACTAAAGAACAGTCAACAGTCAGAAAGGAAAGTGACTTATTACCTAATTAACTACTCTAAGTTATAAAACTAAAATATAATTATATTATATTATATAACTAAAGTATAATATACAAAGAAAACAAGGCAAAGAATACGCAATGAGTATATGAGGAAATAGAATGACAGTATGGAAATGGGATGATGGTAGGTGTGAAAGAATAAAATTAATTTAAGAATAGTAGATTAATAAAATTAATTATGAACTGTCTATTTAAGTAAGAACTAAAATAAATTACGTTATCTATTCAGACTAAAATATTGTATCTAACATCTAAGATATAAAAGTTAATCATAATATTAAATGTAAATAAGTATTGTTGTATTAATCTTTATGTTAATACGAAGATAAGTAATATGTTACTTAATATTAACTAATGTTTAGTTTACTGTATACACTTGATATCCATAAGTGTCACTCATATGAAGTCTATTATCATTAATCATAAAGAATATCAATGTTCATTATTTCTCAATTGCAGTAAATGTTCCTTCTGTAGTCGTAGTCATGAAGTGTTCAAATACAATCTTGAATGTGTGTCACGTAAATGTTTCCATTCAGTTAAAGCGTAAATTGATGGCAAATCGTTCTGTACAAATAGTAGATCGTTATGGACACTATCCAAAGTCCATAACAGTAGACAAGGAAAACCAGGAAAGGGTTTTCAATTACACTGTATTTCCGGATGATAAATTGTACATTGTTGTTGAGTTTCTAGTATTAATCGATTATATGTCCAACATCAATTTCGTGGTAGAGGATAACGAAGTATCACGATCAATCATTGGAAACCACTTGAAAGTTTATTGAAATATTTGCAAATATGTTATGTTCATGTCCTACTCGTTTATGACTTGACATGTACTTGTCCTCATCACTTGAACATGTCTTTATCAACGAGGAGATGCATAGTAAGTTGAATGTCCAGACTTCTGGCGGATTTGAACATAAAATTTGCTTGTTGAAGATTAGTATTCATCGCATCAGCTTAGTTAGTAATGTGAATACATCTTGATGTACACAAAGTTAATTGTACCGTCTGTTGACAATATAATAGTGTGACCGTATGTTCGTCACTTCTGGCATTTATGCCAAGAAAAAAAATAACTTATTGGTAAATCACCATTTAGACTGAAACAGAGGATAGTTTGTGTAATAAAAAAATCAAGTATAAAATAAGAAGAATAAACTGCTATTTTAATGAAAACAGACTATAATCGTAATTTAGATAAAAGACAGTCAAGGGAGGGGGTGATGATGGAAAATAGCGTTTAGCTGGGACATGTGATCTTCTTGACCAATGATTAGGCTGGAGCTAACTAAACCAAGCACGCCTTCTTCCCCAGCGAGAATCCCCGAAAAGTTAGTTGAAGCAGAAATCTGTGAGATTACCAGACGTACTATTCGTTTAACTGCTAGTTGAGGATTTTCAACGAATTACAGATTGTTCATACATTTATGACCACATACTGTTTTATATTACAAGTGATTATTCTATTGATCAGTGCTGGGGATAATGCCGTAAGTAGAATGAACATAAATTTTCCTATAAATTTAAGATGTCTAAACAGATAGTCTATTTGAAGAGGAAAGAATTGACGCACGCATTTTTTTACCTCAGGAGAGGCAGAACAGTTTTATTGAAACCCCAGTAAAGTACATTTCAGTGTAGGATGGAATCTAGACACATTAACTCTAAATGGTGTCCATGACCAGTCCTAAGAGCAAATAAATATTATCAAAGCACTATAATAATAATAATAATAATAATAATAATAATAATAGCCCCTTCAGTCATAACTGACTATGGGAATGCGCCCCTGAGGTGACAGCCCACAGCTGCTTATTTTCCTGGTGCTCCTTTCGACGTTTTCTCCTCACCTCTGCTTCTTGTGTGAGCCTCTCTTCGCCCAATCTGAGGTGGCGCCGTAAATAGCATCGCCGCTTAGTGCGATCGGCAGCTTCATCCTCCCATGTTGCTGGATCCATGTCCAGTGCCCTCATATCTCTCTTGCACACATCTTTGAACCTCAGCTTTGGTCGCCCAACTGTTCTCTTGCCATCTGCTAATTGTCCGTAGAAGATATCTTTTGGGATGCGACCATCTTCCATGCGGCGAACATGGCCAAGCCAGCGAAGTCTGCGCTGTCTAAGAAGCGTTTACATACTTTGAAGGCCAGCACGTGACAACACCTCGACATTTGTCACTTTATCTTTCCACGAGATGCCGAGGATGCGGCGTAGACACCGCATATGGAAGGTATTGAGCCTTCTTTCTTGCTTAGCATAGGTCGTCCAGGTCTCGCTGCCATATAGGAGTGTGCTGGTGACGCAGGCATTATATACCGCAGCTTTGGTCTTCATTGTGAGTTTAGAGTTTCCCCAAACACGCGATGTGAGGCGGGCAAAGGTAGCTGCAGCTTTGCCAATGCGGCTGTCGATTTCTGTATCCAGTGAGAGTTTGTCATTGATGGTAGACAACCATTTCACAGACGGCGGCAGCAGGGCTGGATTAAGCTAGTGCGGGGCCTGTAGCATATGTTAAGAAAAGGGCCCTATATTTAAAAAAAAAAAAAACAATAAAACAACACAAACATATTTGAACACATACATTTTTAATTTGCATAGTAATTATCATTATCAATTAATTCGTGCTTGTAATCCTATAAACTTGCCACTCATGTTGCTGGTGTTGTCATAACTTTGACCACGGCAGTCTTTAATATCAATGTCATTTGCCTTTAAAAAATTAAGTACACTTTTAGTAAGCTGTTCAGCACTATGACCATCCATATCCAAAAATGTCACAAATCTTTCAACTGGTCCAGATGGCAAAACATAGCGCAGAGTCAAAGTCAGCTGGTCCATATTAGATATATCTGGAGTAGAATCCAATGAAACGGAATAATATTTGTATTTCTTCACGTCACAGAGAATGTGATCCAGTATGCTGGATCCAATCAGATTGATGAATTCCTCACACGTTGTTTTAAATAATAATAATAATAAATTCTTTAAGCACCAAACACGGCGCATAAGGCAGAAACCAGTGCTCTCCAGGTTGTTCGTTGTGACGCCACTCCTCTTAGCTCTTGCACATTATTTAGGCCGAACGTTCTTCCTTCTCTTATTATTGTTCTTCTGAGTGTTTCTTTTGGTCTTCCTTTTTTCCTCTTACCCTCAGGAACCCAAGTGAGCGCCTGTAGTGGTATTCTGTTGTTTTGCATTCGTAGGACATGACCGATATATGACCATCGTCTTTTCCTTATATAGTCGGAGACATATTTCTGCCTAGAGTCTTCTCTTATTTGTCGATTAGTCTTGAATTCTTTCCAACTGATGTTCATGAGTTTTCTAAGACATTTGTTCTCGAATGTATTCAGCTTGTTCTCCAATGATTTTGTTATTTTCCAACTCTCACAGCCGTATGTTAACACTGAGATAACATTTGAATTAAAAAGACGAAGCTTGGTATGTATATTCAATGATCGTAATTTCCAAATGTTAGATAATCTATTGAAGGCGCTAGCTGCCAAAGCAATTCTAGTATGGATTTCTCTTGTTGTGTCACCATCCTGAGTCATTTTACTGCCTAAATAATTGAAACTTTCAACTTTCTGTAGTTTTTCCCCGTTCAAGATGATATCAAAGGTCTCGTTAGAAAAGTTCATAGCTTTAGTTTTAGAGGCATTTATTTGGAGACCTATTTTAACCGAGAGATGACACAAATTATTTATTGCTTCTTGGGATTGTCTTGGTGTTGAACTTAAGAATGCTACATCATCTGCGAAATCCAGGTCCCCCAGGAATTTTCCATTTGTCCATTTTATACCTAATTGTTCATTGTGGGTATAGTTTCTCATAACCCAATCAATAGCTATTCCAAAAAGTAGTGGTGACATAATACAGCCTTGTTTCACCCCTGTTTCTACTGTAAACCATTCTGTATTCCCTTTATTTGTTCTAACACAACATCTTGCATTGTCATATAGCGCTTTGATTGTTTTAAATAGATATGATGAATGTCCAAATCCTTTGTTTGCATGAGTACTTATATGCTCTGCCAGAAAAGGGTCAAACTTGGCCAGTAATTCTAACAACCCTAAGTAATTCCCGTTATAAGGGTACCCAACAATTTCATCACTGCCACGAAATGAAAGGCCTCGTTCTGCTAAAAACTTCACAACTTCAATTATTCGCTCTAGAAGTTTGTGCCAATACTTTTCTTGAATGTCTATTTGTTTCACAAGATGGGAATCGACACGTTCACCTTTGTTTTTACGCATCAACAGTGAAATTAAAGCTTGTCTATGTGAGGAGCTTTCTTCATGTCGACGCAATAGATTGCTTGCATTTTTCCAGTCATTAAACCCTTCCACAGTAAACTTTGATGAACATTCTGAACTCATAAGCTTGCACGGGAAACAGAATAGGCGCCCTTTACTTTCTGAATATCATAACCATTTTCTTGCATGTTGCTTGTTCGTAAGTTTATGAATATGTGTAAAATAAGACTTCTGACAGTATCGAGTTTTCTTTTCATTGTCATACAATCGCACGGATGAAGAGAAGGCACTATCAACATGTTGACATTTTTCACTTCCCTTGGATATGCAATATACACGCTCACAGTCATCTATATTGTTCGGCCAGTCACTAATATCATTAGAGTACTTCTTCGTTTCACTTATTCTTTCAAATTCAGTATATAGGGCCGAAACACTTGTCGGACGGGGGGACTTCTTCTGATGATCAGATTGCTTCCTGTTGTATCGCTCTGTAAAGAGTTTCCTATCATGGGTTTTGCTGTATGTTTTCTGCTGCACAGCCTGCACTAGTACTAGTTGTTCCTGTACTTCCAGCTTTAGCGGTTAGAGTACCACCACCATGAACATCAAAATATTCTGTCAGCTTATGTATTTGATATCACAAGTTGATCTCTTCTTTCTTTTTCTTCCTTCGCGTTACGTTTTTCACTTCCAGAAGCATAATTACGTCCAATATCTCTGTGTCTACTGCTCATTTTTTGAGTTTTCTAACCTTACAAATCAAGAAATTTTAATCAAAATCGAAAGAGAGTGCGAGCACGCCGTATACCTCAATTAAAACAGGAAGTTTCCGTTTCCTAAATTCTAGTTTTTATTGTTAATGCAAATTCGTTTGACAAAGAACGAAACAAATATAGAGGGGCAGTCGCCTAGAGCCAAAAAAGTGGCTTCAGTCCAAACGTGACCAAATTTTCAACGCCACTTAAATGGGTTCCGTCCGCAAACAGTTAACATTAAAATAATGAAGAGTCACACTAAGTCACCCTCTTATTCTCTTTCTCTCACAATTTCGTGACACCAAATGAAAAGGCGCTAAAAATGGCATAAATCACAAGATCATTGGTTTAACGCTCGTATTTTTTTTTCTTCTCTCTGATTAGCGGCACTCGAGCTTTCCAGCTCTTTTGGCCCAATAACATGTCATTGCGAGGCTAGGGGGTCAGTGGACTTTCCTTCCAACCAGGTCAGAAGCTTCGCTCCTTCCCATCAACGCTCGTATTAGAAGATGACCATTAAATTATGTACATATTTATTGGCGCGGGGCCCCTAAAAGCGCGGGGCCCGTAGTATATGCTACTTGTGCTACTACGTTAATCCGGCTCTGGCGGCAGGCCAGTGCTACAAATATAAAAACAAACACGACGCCATGTACCCCCATTCAAAATAGACCAACCCAAATCAAACAGCATCAAGGCGCATTTATGAATGAACCTAACGACAAAACAATGTTGTATTTGTGTTAGCAAGAAACGGACATAGATTCATCAGACTCAGACAGCGATGTGGAATCCTTAGACAGCGCCCCATCCTTAGACAGCGCCCCACCTTTGGAACTTCGCACCACTGTCAAAAGCCCGTACATTCCTGCACCTAATGAATCGCCTCCTGTTGCCACGTCTGTAGAACTACCACACTCACCAGTCACGCCCCCTCCAGCTACATCACAGTCAGTAATGTTTTCGTCAGCTTCCCACCAATCTGTCAACAACGCCATGTCCAGTACTGTACCCATCACTACACAGTATGATCCCAGTTTGACCGGCCAACACATAGCACTGCTGGAACTGGCGAAAAAACTGAAAGAGCTGGAAAGGGTTATGAGCAAACCAGTTCTGTCTCAATGAAGCTGGAAAGGGTTCTGAAGCACGCCCCCACCGTACCTCCAGAAACACATCCAGGTGTTTCCTATGCTTTCAAAATCCAAGCATGGTCAACGCGAAAGTGAGAATACTGTTCAATCACTTTTTAACTTTTCCATGTACTCTATTTTCAGACTGTTTTATAAATTGAATTATAGATGACCTAGTTCCAGAATGAGATGTCAAAGCCGCACCCAACAAGTTGTTCCCCGGCCATGCTACTATTGATGACCATAGTACCTCAAGAGCAGCCACCAGATGATTATAATTAGGCATTTTATTGATTGTGAAAATAAAAGAGACACACAGTTAAGGTGTTGCCATTTGCAATCACACTTATGACACTTTTAGAATGTTAACTTATACAACCCCAGTCATAACACATGTGTCACACCAATTTTGTTATAACATTGATTTATGCTTTGAAAATGATGACCTTACACACTTCCTTAGCTCGACTTCTTGTCCGTGCAGTTCCAGAGCTTCACACTCAGACAGCTGAGTGAAAAGGCCCTTGAGTATAAGAGTGAGATCCATCTTTGTTTCATAGACCTGGAAAAGGCATTTGACAGGGTCCCCTGGAGCAAACTTTGGGACTGTTTGGCAAGGAAGAATATTCCAGCACCTCTGATTCATGCTATACAGAGCTTCTACAAGTCTTGCAGAAATTATGTGAGGACAGCAAACCATAAGTCAGAAGAGTTCAGGACCACCACTGGTGTAAGACAAGGTGATATCCTATCACCTTACCTCTTCATACTCCTTTTGGACGATGTCATCAAGGCATGTAAGGAGAGAACAAGAAAGTATTCAGTGGGGTACTGGAAGATGAGACAGGTCTATATTTCGGAGCTGGCATTTGCTGATGATGTTGCCCTGATTGCTAAATCAGAGGCACATCTCCAATCCAACCTGCAAGTCTGGAAGGAAGAGCTGGAGAAGAGAGGGATGGTCATAAGCAGCTCTAAAACAAAATCCATGGTAATATCACGAGAAGAAAGAAAACATCAGATTAAGTTGGGAGAACAGGTCCTGGAGCAGGTCGACCACTTTAAATATCTCGGAGCTATTATAGACCGAAAGGGAGGCATCAAAGAAGAGTTGGCCACTCGAAAAGCAGCGGCTGGGAGACTTTTTCAGGCCATAAATCGTGGATTCCTCAGCAAGAAAGAGGTTGGTAAGAAAACGAAGATGGATGTATACCGCTCCACCTATGTCCCAGTCTTGACATATGGATGCGAGTCGTGGGCAATGACTACAACCCACAAAAGCCAGATCCAAACCTCAGAAATGAGGTATCTGAGGAAAGTGGTTGAAGTAACAAGAAGAGACATGGTCCGCAACCAGACGATACGTCAAGGCCTAAAATCCCACCCGCTGCAGACCCAAATAGAACAGTCCCAACTGAGATGGTTTGGCCATGTCTGCAGAATGGGAGAAGATCGGCTACCACGACAAGCATGGGAAACAAAGAGCCAGGGATCCAGACCTCCAGGACGACCCAGAGTCCGCTGGGAGGACAATATTAGACAATCTTTAAAGGACCGAGGACTAGAATGGAACCAGGCCAGGAAGAAGACAGCTGATAGAATGGTCTGGCGCTCTCTCTTCCAAACCTCTACACCTCACGGTAGAAGGGGAACGACTAAGTAAGCAGTTCCAGAGCCTAGTGATTCCCTTTACATGCATCTTGGTGCATATTCACGCAGGCACTTTGCACTAGTGGTTCTTCTCTTACCTGTTACTAACATCTACTTTTCCCTATGATCTCAATTATGTCAAACTTATCTATACCTATCACCTTTATCCATCACAGTGATCCTATTATGACATCTGTTAACAGCATATTAAGTCACATTATTACAAATTCATACCCAAAATTATTATTGCGTGTTATGCTATTTTTCTCCACAGGTTTATTTATTTTCCAGTGTACACCCAAATTTTTTTACTTAAACCATCTTGTTAAATTTTTTACGATCCTGATGAAAATTAGTACTGTTAAAATTTTAGACATTTTCCAAAAGAGATTGTATATCCAACCCTTGACCCACTATTATAAGATTTTCCTCACTCCACTTCTCACACCCCCTTCACTTACTGTTTTCCTTTCCACTATTTTGAGAAGACACTCTAGACTTGTAAATTTTTCTCTCCCAATCATCTCCATCCATTTTGAATTACAATCCTGTTGTAATCTGGAGATTTTTGGTTACGAACCTACAGTACCCTGTCCTTATACTAATTGTCGACAGCTGCTACTACTATGTTTAATCGTTTTCTGAACTTAACTATTTCTTGCTGCTCTATTGATTAGGATTTTCTCCATCCCGGAGATTAGAAGCATAGGTAGTATTTCTAATACTTGGAGAACTGGTTATTATCATTTTATTAACATTTTGGTTTATTAACTGACTGTCATTTGTCCTTGTGACAGCAGAAAAGAGAAAACAGACAGAAAAGAAATGGAATTGTGAAAACAGAAAAGAGAAAACAGACAGAAAAGAAATAGTCTAGACTGGCAAAACAGAAAAGAGAAAACAGACAGAAAAGAAATAGTCTAGACTGGCAAAACAGAAAAGAGAAAACAGACAGAAAAGAAATAGTCTAGACTGGCAAAACAGAAAAGAGAAAACTGGGAGAAAACACAGAACTGAAAACAATGATAAAGAAAACACATGTTGTAGAAAACTTGTCATTGCTTACAGGATGTTATATATCTCCATATGCCACCCCACACATGTTGATGAAAACAGATGACTGTTTGTATACATTGCTCCACTTGTATTTCATGGTGAAATAGAATACCCCCGCCGCCACTATTTGATGATACTGCTTATGCCAGAAGCCCCAATAACATTTGCACATGATGACTTTGTGTTGCGCACATATTTTTTGGCGCACGGATTACGCATACCATGTAAAATGTTTTAATTGTCTGATGAAGATATATTCATCTTTGAATGCATGTTTTGGTCTTGAGGGACGAAACTCAGATTGGGCAATAAGTAGTCATTCTGTGAGTTATCGCTCTTTGTAGCGTTCTTAAAAATAGAACTCGGCGGAGGAATTTAGACTTACTTGAATCTATTCTGTGTTTGGTTAGGAATAGATTGTTCTTGCTTCAGTATGTCTATGGTCCGAATCTATGTGTAGTGCTTGTCTATGTAGGACGAGTATGTCTTATATCTTGATGTCTTAGTATGTTTAAGTGGAACTATTTGTTCTTGTACTGTACTGAAGGGGGTCTGGTGTTTTCGGCGGATGAAGAGAGGTGAGGGGGTTCTTCGGTTGTCTAGGCCTAGGGCAGGAAGTCATGTCGGAGAGATGCCCAAGAGTTTGTGATCTCTTTAAGTTATTCTGGGGACGAAGATAGTTTCTTCCAGGATCGTTTAGTCCATGAGTTCCCCAGTTGTGATTCTATAACGCCGGGAGAGCGTTTTTGTGCTTGCTAATGTATTTCTTATGTCCAGGTAAAGAAACGTACTTTTGCTGACTTCGTTCATTCCTAGGCTTAAGATGGGCAGACGTTTACATGAACTTACCTATGAATATGTCTGGACGACATATTCTTTAGCAGCACTAAATATATTTATATGCAGCAACTATGAGGACAGAATATAATGATCCTTGTAGAATCATTTATTGTTGATGAACAAAGCTTCGATTGAAGATTTGGCTATACACCCGTATAGTGTGTGATGCTCAACCGGGAACCAGCAGCCATTGTGGAATTCGATTGATTTTGGAATTCTACTTATTGTAAATCATTAGCAGAGAACGAGAAAACTTCCTTACTATCAGGTGATGATTGAGAGATCACTATTGTAAAGAAATTAACATTATCTTCACAGAGATTTGCTGTAATGTACCTAAAGGAATCTTCGCTAGAAAGAGATCCTGTTTAGGAGTCAAGTTTGAACAGTATTGCTTAATTGACATGCTCGGTCAGTAAGGTCTACTGACTGTATTTATAAACTATGGAAATCTTGGTGTTTACAGATGTTCCATTGCAAGATTATTCTTCATGAATGCTAATTTAGGACGGTAGTCCATTGATCAATATTATGCTGTCTATGTCGACTCATGTTCCTGTAACTGTACCCAATCTGTCAAGTGTGTGCGTCCAATTAAACTATTGAAACGACTACAGTGATCTGCATTGGTGACTTAACGTAATGAGTGAATGAGTGCCTTATACGGGTCAACACTCGAACAGTCCACCATTCGCCTAACTCATACTTCACCCCACACTCCATATTTGCATAATCCTGCGTTGGTTGAGTTGACCTTTGCTCCCCCTGGAGCCTCTATCATATTCACCACTGGTTTGCGTGAGGAGAATACACAGTTATGATCAAGAAGAAAAGGAGAGTTATCACTTTGCAAATGAAGACACCTTTGATAGCATTTGAATATGCTGACCCCAGATTGATTACCCCGCCACAAATTGCATAGCATGACGACTATGCCAGTGAGATCCCTAATGTTGTTCAAGCCAAAGGCCTATGGCACACGAGATGAGGAAGCTACTATTTATGTATGATACATGTGCTAATGATACCCAAAACTTATGCTATTTTATATAGTAGACCACATGTTATGGTGGAACTTAATGATGGTACAAATGACGTTTCTTTATGTTGCTTATGCACAAATTCCCCACATTAATATTGAATAATGAACAATATTGCAGTCTTTTTGTAGTTACGAAATAAGACGAGAGTATAGAATTGAATAATTCTAAGAACATAGATGAAATCAGAGGAAAATATTTGCCGCATACTGGAACCATAAGTGTATGGATTATACACATAAGAGATACGACTGGATTATGATAATCATATGTGAACTACCGGTGTTACGGACACACCAATGGAAAATAAATGATGAAAAAAAATAATAGAAGAATATTGCTACACCCAGAAGATTATAGAAAAGGAGAGGATATTCCCCTGATTTTTAGCAAATGCCTGAGTTATATGAACATTACTGTATAATGTATAACCAAATGATTATTGCTTACTACGGATTAGATGATGTTGAAGAGATGTTTGTAGTACTTTAACATTTCAATGGGTGCACAAAATGAAATGATATACCAGATAGTAAAGAATGACTGACACATTTTGACATACATAAATATGATGATTCCTCATGAGAGAGAAACTCATAGAATAAATGTCATACCCCCAAGGTTACATGTGCTGAGGATACACAAAATGGATATAAGAAGAAAAAAATAGATGCCCCTACCAAACATATAAGCATTAGGAAAGACCCAGGATGAAAATACATGTTGCTGATGACATATGATACACATACCCAAATGACATACGCCTACATAGTATATGACTGAAAATGTTTTTGAATTAAGGATCATAGACTGCCCATCTGGCTGTATCAGACATACTGTTCTGACAGCAGATGTTATAAACACTGCATAGCTCTGAAAAATCTTCGACCTGCGAAGACAGAGCTAGTGTTGAAAGTACTGCACATAATGTAATATAAGAAAATTTTTTCATATTGTCCAAAGGTTATGACAATTACGTTGATTGTTACATAAATGATTGTTTGATGAGTTTTTGATCAATGTATTGCTAGATATAGTAAGCAATGGGTTACTAAATGATGGATTTTCAAAATAACAGGAGGACTACAAATGATTCAACTGTATAATATATTGGAGCACCATAAATGATAAATTGGAGTTAAGAAAAAAAAAATTGAAGACTTTATACAGGGATGCCTTGAGATAACATGGACACATATTGTCTGGAGTACCAGGAAGGTTGTCTTAACAGAGAGAATAAAGTAATACAGGAACCAATGTGGAAAATTCATGGTATTTTGAAGAAAAAAAAATTTCCCCTTTTACTTTATACATTTGTAGTAACATGTTGGTAACATATTGGTCTGATCAATGAATTGTAGTTCAAGGAAAATTTTTGAAAAAAAAAAATATTTATAGAAAATGGTTACATGATTAATACTGTGTTGACAGAAGATAAGGATAAATCTATGAATGATTGGAAATAACCGAGTTATTTATGGACAGGATCACCACCAAACGTATAACTTATATATATTTTGGAGCAAAACATCGTATATTTTGAAAAAAAAAAATAGAACATTTTCTACAGTGATGGACACTTGAAACGAACCTATACACATATCACTTGGAGAGTATCAACTACATGACGAAAATTCAGATACGAATTAATAGGGATAAGCCATGAGGTTTTGAATATTTTCATTGTGTAAATTATGATTGCATATCAAAATGATGATTGTTACATTATAGTTTGAAAATGTTTGCACATATATGTCTAGAGATGTTTTACAAACGTAATAATGAGTAAGTAGATCATTCATTTAAAAAAGGAAAAAATGATGAATAACCACGGGTGAATTGACTGTTTTGTGCAATTGGATCATCATTACAAAGATAACGTGGATTATTTTGAAAAGAATTTGAACACTTTCTACTAGAGGATAACTTGAATGCATACTATATTGGAGCACCAGGAAGAATTTGTAACATGGAGATCCTGAAATATTTTGAGTATTCTGAGACAGGAGCCATAAAGACATGATATTAACAGTTTTCTCCTCCCCTTCCCAAGTTAGTTAATAATGTTGTTAACTATATTGTTTATGTAGACAGAATTTGATGTTGTATGGAAAATGTTATTCATTCAAATGGTTCAAGGTTCCACTCGTGTAGTTTTTGAGTGGCGACTTTACACATTAGATTGAGGGTAAAATATTTTTGTTAGCCAGTGTTGCCAATCGGAAAATTTGGTTAGCATATGCCTTGATATGATAGAAAGTTTACATTTTTTGAAAGGATGTCCATTAATAGGGCTTGTTTAAGGAAGACAGTCCCATATATACATATAGGAACCCAGGTTTAGGAATTAGGTTAAATTTTTCTGAAAAATTTTTGGACTTTATAAATTTTTTTTCTGAACAAATTTTTTTTTAGACTTAGTAAATTTTTGGGAAATTTTTTTGGGGATATTGATAGTACTCAAATGTCTCCCTGCGGGATACATTTGCAGAGCCCCGGGATCTATATGTGACCGTATGTTCGTCACTTCTGGCATTTATGCCAAGAAAAAAAATAACTTATTGGTAAATCACCATTTAGACTGAAACAGAGGATAGTTTGTGTAATAAAAAAATCAAGTATAAAATAAGAAAAATAAACTGCTATTTTAATGAAAACAGACTATAATCGTAACTTAGATAAAAGACAGTCAAGGGAGAAGGCGATGATGGAAAATAGCGTTTAGCTGGGACATGTGATCTTCTTGTCCAATGATTAAGCTGGAGCTAACTAAACCAAGCACGCCTTCTTCAACAGCGAGAATCCCCGAAAAGTTAGTTGAAGCAGAAATCTGTGAGATTACCAGACGTACTATTCGTTTAGCTGCTAGTTGAGGATTTTCAACGAATTACAGATTGTTCATACAGTTATGACCACATACTGTTTTATATTACAAGTGATTATTCTATTGATCAATGCTGGGGATAATGCCGTAAGTAGAATGAACATAAATTTTCCTATAAATTTAAGATGCCTAAACAGATAGCCTATTTGAAGAGGAAAGAATTGACGCACTCATTTTTTACCTCAGGAGAGGCAGAACAGTTTTATTGAAACACAGGCATTCAGTATAGGATGGAATTATGATGCAAAACATAATGAAAAATGTCCCAGAGATTGAATATGTTAAATTGTTCACCATTATTGAAGGAAAAGTTAAATAAAGGTTAATTCAGAGAGAATTACCTGATGCTAGATACATATGCTACTCGACCTTTATTGAAAGCTTCTAATGTGAAGAAACTCTGATTTTATGTAACATGTTGTTGAAGGAAATGTTGTAATAAAGTTCAGCTAATAAGTTTGATCAGGCGGTTGCCAACTTACTTTGCCTTGGAACAAATGAAGAGATGTATGCTAGTTGCAGTATGATCACGACTTTTATTTGCTCTAACTATAACTCCTAAATAAGAAGGACTGTAAAAGAAACTGGCTTCCCAAATAGAGGAGAGGAATCAAGAACTCTGGCGGACTTCAAGCCAGTCATACAACTCACTCTCTAGTCTTCAACAAACAGGACAACCCCACTCTGTCACAATAGCATCAACAATTATCATTTGAAGATGATACAGGATGACGTGAAAGTGCATCTGCAACAACGTTTTCTGCACCGGGGATGGACTCAATACTGAATTGAAAGGGCTGCAGCAGAATCGCAAATCTTGCTAATTTTTGACTTTTATGATTTGCCCGCCTGAGTGTAGCCACAGACTTTTGATCGGTTTGAACGATAAACGGTGCACCTAGGAGAAACTTTTCCAACTTCTGTATTGCCCAAACAACAGCGAGCAATTGTCTGTCGATGACTGAATATTTCTTTTCAGTATCCGTGAGTTTACGTGATATGAACAGAGTCGGATGAAGTACGCCTTCATGATCTTGAAACAGACTATCGCCTAGTCCATAATTACTGGCGTCTGTTTGAAGAACAAAAATTTTGTTAATATCTGGCAATCGCAAGATAGGTGGCCTAGAAAAGAATGCCAAAATTTGATTAAATGTTTTGTCACAGTCTTCAGTCCACTTAACCTTCACTGGCATGCCTTTCCTTAACAAAGAGGACAAGACAGCTGTGATAGTTGACAAATTAGGTATGAATCTACTATAGTATTGGACGAGACCTAATAAGCTTCTTACTTGTTTTTTTTTTTGTTTGAGGAATCGTTAACCTCAAAATTTTAGAGACATTTTGAGGAATGGTTTGAATACAACCAGAACCTATGATATGACCTAAAAATGTTATCTCGTGAAAAGCTATTTGGATTTTAGTAGGCCTTGCAGTTAGATTATTGAGTCTTAAAATCTCTAATAAGGAACTGAGTCCTGAATAATGTTCCTCAAATGACGAGCTGAACAAACAGATGTCGTCGATGTAAGTAATAATGTCTGGTCTGTTAGACAAAATCTTACGCATCAAGCGTATAAACATAGCTGGTGCGTTCATCAGCCCAAAAGGCATGACATTCCACTGGTATAGACCTTATGGAGTCGAAAACGCAGTATAGTATTTGGCTTGTTCTGTTAAGGGAATTTGCCAATAACCCTTAGTTAAATCTAATTTAGTGAAAAATTTTGCTGTCGATAGACGAGTAAGTAAATCGTCAATAAGTGGATGATGTTCACTGTCAGCTACTGTCTGAGCATTCAATTTTCTGTAATCGACACATAAACGTATATTATTGTCCTTCTTTCTGACAATAACTAAAGGTGACTAGAATGGAAAGTTACTACTCTCTATGATCCCTAAAGATAACATTTGTTTAAGTTTAAGTGATGTCTTATTTTGATAATGTACAGGAACTGAATAAGGACGACGTTTTATAGGTGTGTTGTCTTTAACTATAATGTCGTGAGAAATAACCGATGTCCGATCTGGTATATCAGTTAAAACATCAGAATAAGTCTCTAAGAGTTTAGAAATTTGATGATTTTCTTGAGATGTTAATGAAGAAGAAATAGTCACATCTCGCCAAGACTCTGCAGATTGTAATGTAGGTACAGGAAAAGACATGTGGATTTCAGGAAAGGATGATTCCTCCTCCTGAATTACCGAAAGACTAGAATATTGGCAAAAACCAATTGATTTATCATCTAAGTCATGAAAGATAGATTACAGATGTTCAGGACGAGTAAAGAACTCTTTTAGCATGTTAATGTGATAAATATTTTTCTGACCCTTAATGTCTAGTATGTAGTCGACATCAAAAATTCTGTCCAAAACCTTAAATGGATCGTTCCATGCAATTAATAGTTTATTATCCTTTCGTGGGAGTAGCACGAAAGCTTCATCACCAGGAAATAACTGGCGTAATCGTCTATTTTTATTTTGGAATAGTCTTGCTTTGTATTGTGCAGCCTCTGAAGAAGCTGTTGCCATCTGGCAAGCCTCTATGATTTTTTTACGTAGGTTAATGACATATTCATATGATGACTGGGTGTCCTGAGTCATCTCAGAGTCGAGCAGAAGATCTTTTATAAGTCCCATAGGACCTCTTGGTGGAGCATCAAACACCAATTCAAACGGAGAGAAACCGGTTTGTTCATGCGGCACCTCTCGGTAAGCGAATAGGATTGCTGGGAGAACTCTGTCCCAGTCTTGAGGATACTTTACAGTAACCTTATGTAATAATTGTTTAATGGTGTGGTTGAGGCGTTCCACTGACCCATTGCTCATTGGATGATAGACACTACTAAGGCTTCTTCCTATGTTGAGAGTCTTCATTACTTCAGTCATGGTGTCAGAAACAAATTGAGGACCATGATCTGAAAGTAATTTTCTTGGAAATCCAAGTCTAGAAAATATGAGTAGCAGAGCATCAGCTATATCTGATGTAGTTGTATTCTTGAGAGGTATGGCTTCTGGCCATCGTGTACATAAGTCGACACATGTTAAAATATACCTATGACCTCTTGCAGAAGGCAAAAGAGGACCAATAATGTCTATTGCCATTTTATCGAAAGGACGAACCGATACGTCGCAAGCCTGGATGGGAGCATTATGAAACGCTCCACGAGACTTGACTTCCTGGGAAGTGACACAGGAACGTACATACGATGATAGGTCTCGTGATATCCCTGGCCAGAAAAAAGACGACAACACTCGAGAACGTGTGCGAGTGTAGCCTATATGACCCGCGCATTGGGAGTCATGTGCATGTCTCAGTATATATGGCCTTAATGATACAGGTACTATGACCTGTGGTTTTACCTTAGTCTGGTTCATACAATTCCTAAGTAGAATACCGTTCTTGATTGTGAACCAATGCTTACTTTTATTATTAAAAGCAACATTATCATATTTATTGACCAAGGCAAAAAAATTTCTTTAGAGAATTATCTTCTCTTTGCTTAATAGCAAATGACTCTCTGTCTATAACTGACTGAGGATCGGTGTCATCACAAAGATTTGTCTCAGTAACTGTACTATTTTTTTCCAACTCATGAGCCTGAGCTCGTGTTGTCACTGCATTGGCTGTAGACAAGTTTTGTTTTTCCCATTATGTAATTTCCTCAGGTGTGCAATCCTTGATGCCGTGATGCGCCCGACTGTTAAATCAGCAATAGGATTCTGTAGGAGACACACATTTACTTTACCTGAAAAAATGGGCTTTTTATGTCTATTATAGCAGTGGGATAGTATTCAATGGTCCCACCAAAGGTAATACACCTTACACACTCATTAGTAGCATAACGAGGATGTACTAATAATTGACGATGCCGATAGTGGTTGAACCTGAGTCCCTCAACACTGAAACTATGTTTCCGTCGACCAATCCTCTGTTGAAAATCAATGTGCCTGTTGCATCATTTGCAGTGAGACTAATTGCAGGAATAGGTGTGTTTACTGTTTGTTCCATCAGATGATTATACTGTCATACCTTGTTCCACCGGTGTGTTTACTGTTTGTTCCGTCAGATGGTGATACTGTCATATCTTGTTCCACCGGTGTGTTTACTGTTTGTTCCGTCAGATGGTGATACTGTCATATCTTGTTCAACCGGTGTGACTACTGTTTGTTCTGTCAGATGGTGATACTGTCATACCTTGTTCCACCGGTGTGTCTAATGTTTGTTCTGTCAGATGGTGATACTGTCATACTTTGTTCCACCGGTGTGTTTACTGTTTGTTCCGTCAGATGGTGATACTGTCATACCTTGTTTCACCGGTGTGTTTACTGTTTGTTCTGTCAGATGGTGATACTGTCATACCTTGTTCCACCGGTGTGTTTACTGTTTGTTCCGTCAGATGGCGATACTGTCATACCTTGTTCCACCGGTGTGTTTACTGTTTGTTCTGTCAGATGGTGATACTGTCATACCTTGTTCCACCGGTGTGTTTACTGTTTGTTCTGTCAGATGGTGATACTGTCGTGAAACATTCTAAATCCACATATATAAATTAAAAGGTAACTGTAAAGCCTAACACATAAATTCAATAAAAGGAAAGAGAAATGGTAAAAGTACAGTGCTGTCACAATGGCGTACAAAAAATCCCCTTGTTTTCTACTTCGTCTGCAAATTGTAACGTTTCACGTTGATAGTAAAGTCTACTGCATCACTACACGCTTTCTACAATAAAACGTGTACTGCATTTCTAAGAAAACCTTGAGCTAGGCACCCTGCGTAATGACCTAAATTAATACTTCCATTAATTTCATTTTATACACGGCGTGATGAAAAGACAGATGGACTTAGGATAGAAAGAGAGAGTGAGGGCTGAAAGCAGGAACGCATGCAACACTAAACACGCGTCTCGCGATATACAATTAATGCCACCCACCCCAAGCGTAAGGCCAGAAGCAATAACTTTTTTCAGATAGACAGTGATAAAAAACACTACCCATACGAGAGTTAGGTTTAAAAACCTGAAAAATGCTTATTGGGAAACATGACATTATACTGGTTTACGTTTGAAAGCCTGACAGTACCCAGACACCACGTCGTATCGAAGTGAACAGGAGGTAGAAGAAAATGCATATTTTGAACGCAGCCCCTTAGCCCCATTAAACTTATATATTTGGGTTCCTTAGGACTTGCTGACAAAGAATATGTTAAGTGTTACGCAAATAGTCTAGAAATTAACAAATTATAGCCAAAAGAAAATAGTGAGGGTGTCAGACAACACCAAAAAATAATCGCACAGTGGCATGTTTTGAACCCACTATTGTACGGGAAATGGGCCACCATGTAAAATCCTATTTGATTGGATAGAAATAAATGTAAGGCTAAACACGATTAGTCGGACTATAAATACTAATTCTTTGTTGTTAGGGAAACGGTAGTAAGGGTACTTTTTTTTTGAAAAGCTGGGTAGACATGGCCCGATTGGTTAGGCCCGCCAATATAGTCAATTAGGAGCGTCAGGTCAGTGCCACACTTTAAAATAAACTTACTAAGAAACAGTGCGTTGAGAGCCAGATCATATTTTTCTAAATAAAAGTCTGGGACAGAGGCAGATCGGAATTTGTGCCATTATTCATCGCCAGTCAACGTATCTGTGTATTATTTCCATGAATTGTGGTAAGCTTGATATATTCAATATCTTTTTAATGAAAATTGAATGTAAATTGATAATTTATGCCTGTATATGTGTGTGGTTCAGTAGCAAACATGAGGCAAGGCCTAAATATTGCTCCAACCTGAACAGGAGGTGTCGGAGAAAAGTAAAACTGCATGGAATTGCCAAACAGTACACTGACACCTATCTTATTGACTAGAAGGAACTAAGGCTGGAATTGCAGAGGCGTAGTAACCATTAGGGAGGAGTATACTGGTGTAAATTGTTTCAGATGAAGATGGCAGTTGGCCTACTGCTCTGAACTCAGTGTTTGTTCTGTATTGTGTTCAGTGTAGAAATAGATTATAAATTAGATCTGAAGTAGGAGGTACAACCTTCTTGTTTCAGGGACTGTGGTCCTAGTTATTGAAGCAGCACCTGGTCTGGGTTTTGCTGAATCCAGAGGCTGACAGCATACTCCTGGGTCCAGATAGCGACCAGTGAGGTGTCTCCAGAACACAGTGAAGCAATCGAGCAGAGGAGTCTTTTCCTGCCGCCATCACGAAAGTTAAGCTTCTGTGGCCAGAGTAGCTCAACATTATGTGCCCCCTCAAAAATTGACATCTTGTTAACCACAGAGGGACAATTAATTAGTTCAAATGACAGGAACTGTGAAAGTTTCCCAATACTAGTTCCCCGATAATCAAACACTTGAAGTCATGATGAAAAACAACAACCAAGCTTGAACAAAACCAGTATTACCTCATATTACTACTGCACAAATTACACACATAGAATAATAATAATAAACTATGTCAATACAAAGTTCATATATATAAACTGTGTAAATAATACTTGTAATTACATTTGATTGTGATTCCTGGTTCACTGTGTAGTTGAATCAGGATATCCATTATTGACAAGAATTAATACATATATTTTTAAACTTAATCACTTGACTCATTTAAGATAGTCTTATAGAGTGTTATATGTGTGTGAGTGTCACAGTGTTGTAAAGTGTTGTAGAATAAATTAAATTGTTTATCTGTCTGTTGTTGTTGTGACTTACACTTCATCATTTTCAATACCCTAGACATTTAACGTAGTCATCACAATATTCCAGAATAATTCTGACTGAGGCATAAATGTGGTAGCAAGTAAGGTCATCTGTAATACACCACACTTATTAGATACAGATACCTTCACAGCTGATCTCAGTCAGTACACTAAGTCCCCTATAAATATTTATAACATCCCACTTTACCACATATATTGGGGTCCTGTCCGGGATCTTGAATCTTTCCCTATTATAAATATTGGGGGTAATTCACTTCAGGGAATAATAAAAAGTAAAAAGGTATCCTTGGGTGAAAATAAATAACGTTGAGCTCTCAGTGCCTGTGGTTGTCATTGGATATTTAGTTAGAAATTGTATTGTTTAGTTAGACATTGTTTACATTTACCTGTTAGAAAATGGCGGACCTGGCCAAATTTCGATCTGCTGCTGTGCAGACTGCTAAAGAGTTAGGAATGGACGGGCAAATTATGATTGCTTATGTCACTGCTGAATGTGACAAATATATTGAACGGGAAGAAAGAAGATTAGAAAAAGATGCTGAAAGAAAGTTAGAGGCTGAGGCTATGAGGTTGCAGATTGAGGCTGAGGCTAAGAAATTGGAGGCAGAAAGAGAAGAAAAAAGGCAGAAAGGGAAGCCGAGGAAAGAAGACAGGCTGCAGAAAGGGAAGACAAGCGATTAGCTGCAGAAAGGGAAGCAGAAGATAAAAGATTACAAAGGGAACATGAGTTACGACTAAGGGAGTTTGAGTTTCAAGGCCATGCTCCTGAAAATGGTGCCAGTCCCTTTGCCTCCGATGCTACTGCTAGTCAGGGAGCCTCAACCTCAGCTATGAATTTTCATTTAGATCATTTTGTTGAGAAAGAAGATGATATTGAGAGCTATCTTAATAGATATGAACTATTAGCTACCACGTATGGGTTAGAGAGAGAAAGGTGGAGCTTAAAGTTATCTCAAGGGCTTCGTGGGGCAGCTTATGAAGTTTTTGCCAAAATGAGCAGAGGTGATCAAGAAAATTATGACATGTTAAAGCAGGACGACTGGAACAGTTCGATACTGTTTTATATTCCGTTACAACACAGATACCGATGACATAATTGACACACATTCGACAAGCAACACGAATCATAGTATATAATTTCCACACGCATCAATACCTAATACGGCCTGGCCTTAACCTGGACTTATAATAGCTTAATACTTCATACATCTCCACACTGCAGTTAATATATAATATGGCCTGTCCTAATCCTGGACTGAATAATAGCTTAATAGCTTCACAAATCTTCATACTGAGTTAAACATAATATATGGCCTACAATACCTTATACACAGCGAAGCCTGCATCACCCGGCAGCTTCATTAATCTTCAAAATATGGCCTACAAAAGTACTCAATACATAGCAAAGCCTGCATCACACACGGCAGCTTCATTAATCTTCAAAATATGGCCGACAAAAAGTACTTCAATACACAGCAAAGCCTGCATCACACGGCAGCTTCAATAATCTTCAAAATATGGCCTACAAAAGTACTTCAATACATAGCAAAGCCTGCATCACACGGCAGCTTCAATAATCTTCAAAATATGGCCTACAAAAGTACTTCAATACATAGCAAAGCCTGCATCACACGGCAGCTTCAATAATCTTCAAAATATGGCCTACAAAAGTACCTTAATACACAGCGAAGCCTGCATCACCCGGCAGCTTCATTAATAAGGTTCATATGGCCTAAACAAATCTTCACTGCAGTGTATCACATAGGCTGTACACACAGCGAAATATATAAGTCGACATTTTCTCAAATCCTACGTAGGCATACATTATCCAAAAACACTGGGACTCGACCTACACGGTCCACGCCCAAAACACAGCTCCCAATCACACACTAGTCCCGCCAAAAAACCCGTCACGAGATTCGGTTGTCTTGAACACCGTTCTCGATAACACATGCAGACTAGCGAGCTATTCACGTGACTCAAAACAGTACAGAATAAATACATTAAACAGCGTTCACACGCTTATCTGTACTCTGTCACCCGAAAAATAGGAAAAGATAATTCTATCCTAAAGTCAAACAAGTATCCGCTTAATCAAGCGTTGCAACTCGAAATTTAATATGTTCAAAACATTCTAAAGATTACTTCCCCTTCCATAAGTTCCACCTGCAACAGTTACCACCCGCTCCGGGAAAAAAAATGATCTATCATTTTTTTTGAAAAAATTAACTCCCAAAAACGAAAAATTTAGAAGACAATTAAGCTGTAACGTATGCCTACAAAAATATCTTATTTTAAATCAAATCTATATCTACAACAAATATCAGCATTAAAGTGTAAAGTAGCAATTAAAGCATACAGTATAACCAGCTAAGTATAAAAAGTAATTAGCTAAATATACAAATATGATCAGTTCCAAAATTAAGTTACGTATATTTAGTACAAACCAAACCGAAAACAACCAATCGAAAGAGAAAACACAAGATCAATCAAAAGAAGAATGATCTGTAAAAAACAAGAAAGTAAGAACTCAACAATACCATATACTCATAATTAAGTTGGACAATTACATGTAAAATAAATACAACTATCATAAGTAGATATATCATATCAAATCATATAACCACTCCAACAATACAAAGAATAGAGGTATACGTGTTGAAAGGAGACAAAGTATACAAATAGAATCAAGTAAAACGAAGATGAGGTACGAAAGTAAAAACAAGATATGAAATCTATACCGAAAAGACAACAGAAAAGGAGGAATGAAATGAAGAATAGTTACCAAAGACAGATAGAAAGCAAAGGCACGAACGCAAAGAAAGTCAATAACAGTATATAATAATAACTGTTTTGATCAGATAACCTATTCAAAAATAAATATATAAACATGATCGAAAGGCACAACACAAAATATCAAAGTATATCTATACTAATACCACCAAAAATAATTTATAACTAAACAAAACCTAATAAGTAATTTAACTAAGTTATAAGAGTTATACAAAACTAACATAAATAAATTATAGGCATCGAACAAACAAGTAATAGCATTACTATACCTAATACAACCAACGCACAATCAAGAGCTAAAATAAAAATACATCATAACAAAAAACAACTTTTTACAAGAACTAATCAATCTACATATCAATGATATCACGCAGTCAAATGCTGGGCACACACAACAAAAAATTACAATGCCAAAAAAAAAAATCATTTTTTTTTCAAAAGTACCGTACGAACATATATATATATATATTTTTTTTTACGATAAGTTACATAAAAACAGTATTTAATTTTTAAGTAATTCAGTAAATCTTTAAGTAAAACCTAATAATGAAATCAATATTTTAACAAAATGAATGAAATATAAAACAAAAATCCTATCTCGAAGAAACCTTTAAATCAACACATGTAAATTTAATTTATTCTTTAAGTTCTTTCTGCTGACAATTACGTTCAGCTCAGTAAAATGCTATTTAGCTATAACTCTATCAATAAATCTACACTTTGTTGCTAATATGAAATATAAAAAAGGTTCTATAAAAATATCTACAAAAAATAAGTTTTTTTTTTTTTTTAATAATCTGCTAGGAAAATAATCTGCATGCCTGACTGGCAAGAAAATCAGGTTCTGGAAAAATCGAAGTTTCACAAAAAGTTAACAAATCCAAATACAAAATCATGTATGATACATGCAAACTATTTTCAAAATTACATTTCACAACATACCAGATAATACACATCTTCTCTGTATGTTCTATATATTAATTAATCATGACACCAAAACATGAGAAAAATATAAATTAAGTGAATAACGAACACTCAGGACTATCTAAAAGTAACCACTACATCAACACAATAAATGAGTTTGTGCAATCTCATCATGTACAAAAACTATCCTAAAACAACAACAGTTGCAAAAATTCTAAGTTGAACAGAGTAGTATAAAGGATAATAATTACATACTACACATTATCAACACAATAATATATAAATAGCATACAAAATGTATTAATACATCATCAAAATACAGACATATAAATAAAATAAAAAATTATGGCAATCAAATGATGCATAGAAATAATCATTACAACAAAATTAATATGTTATTTCAAAACAAAACATGTCATGTACTAATATAGAATACAAAAATATTTACTATCTTCACATAAAAAAAAAATAAAATCAGACGCGAAGTCTCCCACTCTCTTGTAAACATGCTTGACCTTCAGAAGGTAACCATCAGTTGCTATTTAGACGCTGACAGGTTTCGGTTGACTACTCGAGCGGAAAGTTTGACTCACATTTCTGGCCGTCAATATGTCACAGAAGCCTTGACCCTTATCGCAACGTAGCTTCTGTCAACAAATACAAATGAACATTTCCATTTTTACTCAAGTGAAAATTTAATGAAAAAACGTAGAAATCACGTTACAATTACCCAGTACCGCTTGTGTAAAAACCCGTCGTCTCTTCACGATGTCACTAGCTCTCTCTATCACATGTAGATATAATAGAATACTTGGGGACAACATGACAGACCTTGAATGTCCGCGCTGCCTTACGCTGAAACAAAGTGTTATATTCACAACAACAACCAGAGCAGGCAATAGTATTCAAGCATCCACTGTTATTTTTACTCTGTTTACCTTGATTATAAATGACTCTGGGCTCATGTTGAACAAAATTAGCACAATTGCGCTTATTATTTGTTCTATGATCACAATACTTATTATTACCGTTGTCTTGTTTACAAAAAATGACTTTAGTCTTTTGTTTAGGAAAATTACTCTGGTGATGTCAAGCAACATTTGAAAAGCTATTATCTCTATCATACTTTCCAACATTCTTACAATCAAAACTTTGAGATTTGTTAAATTGTCTACAGTATCTACGAGAGGGAAAATTATTATTTTCTGATCTCCCTTGGTACTGTTTTACTCTTGGGGTTATCTCTCTTTCTAGAACTGTTTTTCTTTTCCTTATGGGAATATATTTTACCAATAGTTTCAAACTGACTGTGTGCTGAGTTTGACAACTGCCAGAAACAATAGTATCCGGGGTCTATTGTTCCGCATATGGGTTTCATCTTTGAACAATGTAGTAATTGTCTCAACACGCCAATTAATATTTATGAGTATCCAGTAGTAGAGAAAATATATGTTCTTATGATATCTTGACCTGATATTTATCAACTATCTTTTCGACCCAACAGAACTGGCTGTTAACACAAGAATCTTTGTTGGTTGAGCATGATATTATTCTGGGAATACGTAATATTAGAACTTTTAACGTAGATTTACCCGATAAGATTATCTTTACCATGAATGAACCTCTTGAGAAAAAGTGTAGGGGTTGATTTTTCGCAACTTTCTGTTATCCTTGTGAAATTGACAGACGAGCATTTAGTTTTTCAAAACAAATCTAGTATAAGCCAATATTCTTTCCTTGTTCCGCAATTTCCTTATCTTTAAGTGAAATCGTTTTCATGAACTTTTATTTAAATCCTTAACAGGCAT
>JAMPIV010017226.1:0-33594 GCA_024509875.1 Oreohelix idahoensis | reverse complement strand
AGGATCACCATCTTTGTGTAGTATTTTAAATAATTATATACTTAATTCAATGTTATTTATATTTCGCGTGCGGTTGGTTTCAGATCTAGATTTATTCAGACATGGCGTGGCAGGAGCAGATGGTCCATGTTCAGGAATTATAACACGTGGTCGGTACTAGAACTGACATTTCGGTTATTACATTTGTGTAAATGAAATTAATGGATAAGTATTTCCATATTGTTTGGGGTTAAGGAAACCTTCAATGATCTTACGTAAATCCGACATGTTTTAGTTTCATTGTCCTTTACACAGTGTAAAATCTCTATTGGTTATCTGTACTGCTTTAAATAGCTTTGCTAAGCCATTTTTTTTTAATATTTAGTATTATAATGTAAGGTTACTATAGAATGCACAATAACGCAGCTTAGCTGGGTTGTTAGCGTGGCTGTATGCTGTTCTCGCAAGATGGCAGCCACGTGTTATAGGCCTAGCGATGTATTTAGTTCTAGTCATTAAAATGCCTTGTAAATATGATACCTCTACTTTTGGTACGTGGAGCACATTTGAGACATAAACGTTCCTGTTTGTTCCTTGCGGAGCAGGGCGACACCAGTGCGGCTGAATCCAACAGAAGCCTGCACGAAGCATTTATATGCTATGGCAGTGGTTTGTTTCTGTAACAATATGTGTTATATGATGAATTCCAAATCTCATCAGACGGCAAATGCGACATGCTTCAGAGTGCAGGAACGAATATTGAGATGGATCAGTTGCGAGGTGGTGGTTTATGCTCATTAATGAGAGTATTTGTTGTACATATCGTTTAATATTATTTAATGCATATTTCATTATTATTAGTTATTTTTATGTGTCGGATAATTTATAAGAGCACGTGGGTCCACTTGGGAGCAAATTATGTCGCTTCTCGCTCCTTATGGAGCATATGGCCACCAGTGTGGCTGGCCTCCGCATGGAGACCGCACAAAGCAATCAGATGCTTTTGCAGTAGTGGTTTTGGTAGCAATCTGTGTTACATGGTGAGATTGCCAGCCTCATGCACAACACCATACTAGTCTGATTAGACGACATGCATGGGCTGAGTGTGTGTGCATGATAGTTGAATGTTTCAGGTAGCGTGGAAGAAGGACAGTTTGACAGGTGGAAGCATGGTGTTTCTCATTATTTAACTATTATGATTTTAACTAGTCGGTACTTTGTTTCTGTTTCAGACTAGCAATTGAGCACTGGCTGGGTGTTTTGTTTGCTTTGTTTTATTTTTTTAATGTTTGCTTTATGTTCTTGTTGCCACTGAATGGGTTGTATGAATAATTACAGCCCCTGCCTTAGAATCAAGAGTTTTGTTGTTGTTCGGGTCGGTGCGAGTGTGCAAGAAAGTGATCACATATCACAACAGCATCATCATCATCTCGTTCACTCTTTCACATATCAAAAGCATATGTAACAAATCATAGATTGCATGTTTTGTTATGACATTGGAAAGTCACAATATGTTGTAGACAGAAAAAAAAGTGAGGTTGATCCCTGACTTTTTCCCCCACCTCGTCCGAGTTTCCTTACCCATGCTGCGGTTACTGAATTTAAATTCAGAAGCAAACATGCATAAAATGTAATTCACTTCCGTCTGACTCGAACAGACGGTTCGAAGAAAAAAAATTAATCCGCTGGTAATTCATTTCCTCTGCACTTCTGCTTGAGCGCGCGCGCGCGCACACACACACACGCACACACACACACACACACACACACACACACACACACACACACACACACACGTGCATACATGCGCGCTCTCTTCTTCTTCAAGTACCGTGCCTAGTGGTGTAGGAGATCATGTCTCTCCACAACTTCCTGTCTCCAGTACAATTTATCACTTCGGTTGTTGACTTCTTTCCGTGTCAAAATGTCAAACTGTCCAGAACTTGCGATCGTTGTCTTCCCCTATCTCTTTTTCCTTCAATCTTACCTGTTGTTACAATATATTCTTGCTTTCCTCTTCTCATAACATGCCCAAAGAATAAGTACTGCTTCTTTCTACCTTGTGAAATAAGTTTCCTTTGCGCATTGACCTCTTTCAGAGCATCCTCATTACTCTTTTTGGCTGTCCATGGTGTTTTTAACATTCTTCTGTAAAACCACATCTTTGTGGTCTCTAGTGTTTTCCAGTAAACATCACTACCACGATGAAACTACAAGATGGCAAACTGGGAAAAGTTCACAGAATTGAGAAATACTGCAAAAATATCAGCACACAACTCTAAGAGATGGGGGAAATCATAGAAAATAAGAGAGCAATTATACAATCCGCCAAGGGAATCAATTTCTCGAGGAGCAATAAAAAAAAGACTACAAATCGCATTGGACAGAAAGAGTGAGGAAATGTGAGGAAGAAACATCGGCTGGCAAAGAAAGAGCAAAAGTAAAAAGAAGCCTGGAAAGCAATATTCGATTGAGAGAAAAAAAACACACAATTACTGAAAGATCAAGAGCGAAGCAGCAAGAAACAGATGAAAAGAAATACAAAAAAGAAGGACTACATCTAGTCAAAGAACGGAACAAAACTATGGAAACTTGCAAAGTTATTAACCCTTAGGATATAAGAACGCCCAGCATCACACTGGAAAACTACTGACAAGAAACAATGCAGCATTTATGGTCATTGGCAAACAAATACAAATTTATTGAAGTACACCTAATGCAAAAGAGGAATATGAAAAACAAAAATTATACAAAACAAAAAGGAACAAACAGGAAATGTAGCTGAGAAACGCATGACGACAAAATTTACACCGCGCAATCAAGAAGAGAAATTAGAGCAACTGAAAACAATACATCTCCAGGATAGGATGGACAATCACAAATCATATTAAAACACTTTGGAACACTAAAGTAAGAGACGTGTGGAAACCATAAGAGTCAGCAGGAAAACATATAGTACCAAAAATATAGACATAAATAATTATGATTCCAGGATTGAAACCTGGAAGAGACAGAACGAAAAAATTGAGAGCTACAGACCCATCAGCTTACTTAGCTGTAAAGGTAAACTGATGGAAAGACTAGTCAATGCCAGACTTTTGTGGTGCCTTGAAAGAAATATATGGATTACATTCCCACAGACTGCGTTCAGACGACGCAGGACAATAGAGGACTAAATAATATATAGCGCCCAGGAAATTCCAGATGCTTTCTATGAAAAGACACACACAAATGCAGAATGGGAAACATGGAGAAAACGTTTGATAAAGTCTGGAGAGCTGGGATAAAACAACAATTATCCAAATACTGATTCTGTGGAGGTATGAACAAATATCTAAGCCACTTCTGTCAAAATATTTATGCCAGAGATGTAATTCCACCTATACAGTTCCTGGTCCGTATCAAAAACACAGTGGATAACATACCAAAGAGAGTGTAACGAGTTGTAAATACAATGCCTTGTCATGAGAGAAAGAAGAAAAATATTGCCAGCCAATCAGAAGCCGCGAGCTCGCTTGTAGACGAACCGGTTTTTATAATGGTGTTCTGCAGAGGAAAGGAAAGTGTGCTAGTATAAAGATGGATTCGTGTGTCGTACAAGTGTATGCAGTGACAGAAAGTGATGACAGTTATTTCGTTTTTTGGAGGATAAGACCATCTTTGTTCAATTCAAAGGAAAAGTTGCTGTTTGCAGTACTTTTGGAGAAAATTGTAAGTAAAGGCTGAAAACGTTGAAAACTGCTGTGTCGATTGTCTTTAAAAATTTGATATAAATCGAAGTCAGAACCAATTACGGAAAACTTTTTATAATAGGAAAGCAGAAGTTATGGGAAGTGAAAGGAAATATAGATAAAAGCCATGGATAATAAGGTTGAGAAGCATGAAGAAGAATTCTGGACCTAGCTAACACAAACTCGCTCAAGTCTGCATCAAATACGCAGTCTGATAACTGTGACACCGCATTGCTCTCTGGTACGCCCGCCCACCCCGTTTAAAAGGGCAAGGATCGGAAATTTCAAACTTCACACACACACACACACACAGAGAGCAGAAATCAGATAGATGGACGGAGGAAGACGCTTGTGAATGCTAAACTTTTACCATCTGTTGCCTTGCAGTTCTTCCATCATCAAACCAATTCTATTCTGTGTTTTACATTGATTTTAGAGGCTACTTAGATTTATGAATAATTAATTGTTTTATTACAGCTTGTTTAAATAGAATTGTATCAAGATCAGGCCAGAGGACTGAACTGTGTTTGAGTTGTGGATAGAAAGGAATTCGATGCTTACCAGCGGTTAGCAGAAATGTCAGTAGGAGTGTTCAATTAAAATTATTACCCTGGAATAATGGATTTGGCACTCCAGAGTGTTAAAGGCGACGGTAACATCATCATCATGTATAAAAATATATTTTATTTATTCATGTATTATATTAGAACCACGGCCCAGGCTTAGTCCTCATGCAAAGGTCCCGCCCGTGCAGGCGTGTACATGCTAATTGACATTTTGAAAAGGTAACGTTAGTCCCAAAGCATTTACTGCCGTAGGGGAGTGAAGCGTTAGAAACTTCACCAAACTAGTTTCCACGTTTTTATGAAGTGGAGTGACCACACACAGGTCTTGCTGGGTTTGCCTTCCCTAACTCAATACCAGAGACCGGTACCTAGGATATTTATGCAGTTAGACACCTGTCTTGTCTCGCTATTCTATTCAGAACTGATTCATGTACCTTTAATATACTTGCAAACATCTGAACACTATCATTCATGGACACATAGACTTGTGGGCCCTATAACCAAAGGCTAACCAGTTGTCCCATATTGTCCCCAGGTCGATCTGTGTCATACATCAGTGGTCTAGAATTCTAGGTCGATAGTTGCCTTCCTGAACAACACAGAAGCATCATATATTGTCATATAGAATTCAGCCCTGGGCCCCATCAGTGCAACTGATATTGCTGTGTATACTCATAGAGGACAGTCTTACTTACTTAGTCGTTCCCCTTCTACTGTGAGGTGTAGAGGTTTGGAAGAGAGAGCGCCAGACTATCCTATCGGCTGTCTTCCTCCTGGCCTGGTTCCATTCTAGTCCTCGGTCCTTCAAAGATTGTCTAATGTTGTCCTCCCAGCGGACTCTGGGTCGTCCTTGGGGTCTGGATCCTTGGCTCTTTGTTTCCCATGCTTGTCGTGGTATCCGATGTTCTCCCATTCTGCAGACATGGCCAAACCATCTTAATTGGGACTGTTCTACTTGGGTCTGCAGGGGGTACGATTTAAGGCCTTGACGTATCGTCTGGTTGCGTACCATGTCTCTTCTTGTTACTTCAACCACCTTCCTCAGATACCTCATTTCTGAGGTTTGGATCTGGCTTTTATGGGTTGTAGTCATTGCCCATGACTCGCATCCATATGTCAAGATTGCGACATAGGTGGAGCGGTATACAGCCATCTTCGTTTTCTTACCAACCTCTCTCTTGCTGAGGAATCCTCGATTTATGGCCTGAAAAATTCTCCCAGCTGCTGCTTTTCGAGTGGCCAACTCTTCTTTGATGCCTCCCTTTCGGTCTATGATAGCTCCGAGGTATTTAAAGTGGTCGACCTGCTCCAGGACCTGTTCTCCCAGCTTAATCTGATGTCTTCTTTCTTCTCGTGATATCACCATGGATTTTGTTTTAGAGCTGCTTATGACCATCCCTCTCTGCTCCAGCTCTTCCTTCCAGACTTGCAGGTTGGATTGGAGATGTGCCTCTGATTTAGCAATCAGGGCAACATCATCAGCAAATGCCAGCTCCGAAATATAGACCTGTCTCATCTTCCAGTACCCCACTGAATACTTTCTTGTTCTTTCCTTACATGCCTTGATGACATCGTCCATAAGGAGTATGAAGAGGTAAGGTGATAGGATATCACCTTGTCTTACACCAGTGGTGGTCCTGAACTCTTCTGACTTATGGTTTGCTGTCCTCACATAATTTCTGCAAGACTTGTAGAAGCTCTATATAGAATGAATCAGAGGTGCTGGAATATTCTTCCTTGCCAAACAGTCCCAAAGTTTGCTCCAGGGGACCCTGTCAAAAGCCTTTTCTAGATCTATGAAACAAAGATGCATCTCACTCTTATACTCAAGGGCCTTTTCACTCAGCTGTCTGAGTGTGAAGATTAGGTCTTGAGTACTTCGGTTTGCTCGGAATCCGCACTGAACCTCATCCAATTGTGGCTCAGCTAGGCGTCGGAGTCTCTGCTCTAGGATTCTAGAGTAGATTTTACCAGGGACACTGAGAAGGGATATGCCTCTATGGTTTCCACACTGTCGATTGTCACCCTTTTTTGAAAATTGGTGTTATGATGGCAATCTCCCAATCCTTTGGTATGGTCTTGTTGTACCACGCTGCCTGTAAAACACTTAAGAGTAATAGGTCGCCTGATGCTCCCATGAACTTAACCATTTCTGGTGTTATACCATCATGCCCTGCTGCTTTGCCCATCTTGATTTTCTCCAGTGCTGCCTTCAGTTCTTCCATCTTTATGTCATCTTCACCATCATTGGTTTTCTCTTCTGTGCTAGTGTTTATCATTTCTGATGCTTCACCGTGCTCACCATCCAGGAGTTCTGAGAAATATTCTTTCCATCTGTCCATTACTTCATTCGGGGCAGTAAGCAATTTGCCTTGCTTGTCCTTTATAAATTTGATAGGGCATTGTTTTTCCTTCCTCATGTTCTTTAGGGTCTTATAGAACAATTTCTGGTTTTCTTGTGCATCTTTTTCTAGCTTTTCTCCAAATTCTTCCCAGGACTTCTGTTTTGCTGCTAGCACTTTGTTCTTTGCTTCTGTTCTGAGTGTCACATATTCTCTATATTTTTCCATTTGTCCTGTTATGTTTTTAGCTCCTAAGTATTGTTTCCATGCCATTTTCTTCTGTCTTATTTTGCTTTGACTTCCTCTGTCCACCAAGGTGTCCTCTTTCTCTTGTTCCCAAGTCGGACTTCACCGCATGCTTCTGCAGCAGCTGTCTTTATGATATCCTTGAATTTAAATCCAGAGGATTTCCAAGTCATCAGGTCGTTCTTCTGTGTTGCTCACCGCTGCAGCAATAAGCCCCTGATATCTGGTCTTAATTTCTGGCTCTCTCAGCTTGTAGGTCCTAATGCTCATTTCTCCTGCTCGTTTACTTGGTTTCTTGCGTGATGTTGGGCAGTTCCTAGGCTGAGCAACTCTTTCAGTTGTTCTTTTGATTGTTAGCAGGTAGTGATCACTTCCAATCTCTGGCCCCCTCCAGACTCTAGCATCTCGGACATATTTGAATGAGCTTCTCCGAACAATGGCATAGTCGATCACTGACTTCTCATTCTTTGTTGGTTCACATCTAGTGTATGCATGTATGTGCTTATGGGGGAACTTTGTGTTTGTAATGATCAGATTCTGCTCACTGCAGAATCTAAGGAGTCGCTTTCCATTGTCATTGAGAGTATCTTCTCCATATCTTCCGATAACTCCACCCCATCTAGCATGGTCATTTCCAACTCTGGCATTAAAATCTCCGAGCATGATAGCTTCATCTAGGCAGTCATCCCCTGTTCTTTGAAGCAGCTCGAAGAATTCCTCCTTGACCTCCGCTCTCTCATCCTCATTTGGCCCATACACTATGACCAGGTTGACTATGGTTTCTCCTTCTTTTAGTTTAACAACCATAATGCGCTCCGAGACAAAGTTCCATCCCTTGATACTATCTTTTTGATTTTGGGCGACAATGCAACCCACGCCCCCTTTAGCTCTTTCAGATGTGGGTACACCACTGTAGAGCAGCGTGTTGCCATCGAGATCCATGACTCCTTGTCCTTTTTTCTTTGTTTCCGTTATAGCCAGGATTTCTAGTTTTGCTTTCCTCATCTCTTCCACCAGCTCCTCTTCCTTCCCATTTATACTTCTTGTGTTCCAAGTTCCATAAGGGGAGGTTAAACCCCCAAAATGAAAAACACAGAATTATAAGTTAATATCTATATCTGGTCATTTATACAAGCAAAATGACTGAAAAAAATACAAAACATTGAGGTATATACGAAAAACTTGCAATCTATGGCGGAAAAACAGTGAAAAAAGGCAAATTTTAGCTTTTTTTGGGTATTTTGTTGCCCAAGATATCTCAAATGTGAGTATAAATTGAGTTATGAAATTTGGCTGTTTCATTTGTTAATATATGATAATGATTGTATACTAAAAAAATTTTGATTGGTTTGATATCTGAGTTTTTTTGTATTTTAACATACCAATGGAAAAAAAGTTGAAATTTTTAAGGGGGTAACTTAGCTATTTCTCAACAGTTTTGTAGTTTGTTAACATATATGCTTTATTTTAGTTTATTTTAATGAGCACTATGTGTACAGCATGTGGCCCAAAACTTACTGCTGTATCACTAATAGTTTTGAAAAATCATGGGCAACGTGCCCACATTTGTGTGAAAAATGAGGTTTTGATAAAATTAAGAAAAAAGGGAGGAATTACACTTTTACACAAAATTTACTCACCTCAGTATCCCCCTGCTATGTAGGAAGCATCTCTGGTATTTTCCTTTATTGATTCCATGTTCTGTGTCATACTTTGCAGCTTACTTTTCATTAAATTCTTCATTTCAGCAGACTGTATGCGCTTTTCGTCAGTTTCCGACAAAATACATCCTTTCTCTGGTAGACATGTACTATGTGGGGGGAAGCCATTGCTCTACCCTCAGCAGACTCAGTACATGTAGGAGAGGCTTTGCTCTCAATATTCACAAGATTAGGATACCCTTATCAGATATTAACTGACAATGGTTCACAGTTCAGAGGGAAACTGATGGAGGAAGTTTTTAGGATTTTTCAAAATATTCTCGTCTGCACATTTTATCATCCACCATCAATTGGACAAGTGGAAAGATATAACGGGACTCTACTTACAAATTTATGTAAGCTCGCACAGGAGAAACCAGAATCCCGTGATTCGTTCTTACCTGCAGCTTTATTTGCGTATAAGGAGGTACCCTTAGTACTACTCTACTGGAATACTTCCAGCCACGTTATTATTTCGATTACCCATCAAAGGACCCCATGATTAATAAAAATTAGCCAGTCTAAATTATTTTTACACATGAAACTATGTTTGAAAAACTTGAATTCTGTTTGCTTCAGGGAAATGAATATGGTACCAAAAATTAAAATCCATGCATTAGAAGCAATATAGCATCACAAATATATCAATTTGTATATTTTACATATATAATTAGGTAAAAATACACTTACCAGACATACTTTAAAAATTTATATAAAATCATCCACAAAGGTTTTAGTGAAAATAAACATACAGAAATGTGGGCAAATGAATGTACTTTCCAGTGCAATATGTATCTAAAATTTGATATTTTCAATGAAATTCTTCATTTTTGGGGGTTAAACCTCCCCATAAGTCGTAGTCCGTTCCAGTTCGTCGCCTTTAGAATCAGTTCAGTTTTCTCTCTTGTATTGCTTGTAATCGTGATTTAAAGCAAACAGGTGATTGGCCTGTTGTGCCTTTGCATGGTGGAGGGGCTGCCTCCTTACGGCCTCCATGCAGGCCGCCCTCCTCCTTTTTCATTCGGGCTTGGGACCGGCATAGGCGGATAGAGGACAGTCACAGAACTTAAATATAAGTATTCTGTGTGATCAAATTCCTGCAGCCATTGTGAGAAGTCAAAATAATGAAAGCTTATTAACTTTGTGTAGGGATGAGAAAAGAGTTCTGATACATTAGACCAGACAAGAAATACTTAAGTGATAAAGGAACATTTGGAGGAACATTTTATGCTATTCAGAAGATTCCAGAAAGGACTTCTTATTTAGTTATTTAGTGTAACTCAACTATAAAGCAATTTTGTAATTAATTTTATTCATTCAAATTTCCTCATTTTTCTTCATTCACTTATGCAGAAGGAAAAAAGATAGATGTACATAATAAATTGATTCAGTAATTGTAATCAGCTGACTTATCAATTTTATATTGTTGAATTGAGTTTTGCTGAATTTGTTTGATCATCATAGGTTAGTTACAGAACAAGGTGGCCACTTAGGCTCTATCTTTAACCTGAATACTATCTGAAGTAGAGACCTTCACAGCCGTGACTATCCTGTGATACCAGTGCTCGTCCGTCTCTGACACTAGGACTACATTCTTGTCAGACTGAATTCTTCTTCAGTTCTTTTCAGTAACTACTACTGAATACTACACTCATAAAAACCTTCCGCTACAGAGAGTTAAGAGCTGAATGTACGCTAACGACATAGTGTTATGAGAAACGGTAAGGGTTGTCTCATTGTAGATACTGCACCAGGGGAGTGAAGTATTAGAGACTTCACTATACTAGGTCCAGGTTTATGAGGTAGGCTTATCAGTTATCTTCCTAGTTATCCCTTGCCTACCCTAACTCAAGAACAGAGTCAGGTAATCATTTAAAGCCGGGTAGACTGAAGCTTGAACCCGGAACTTGGCAACTCTGCTGCGAAAGGTAAGCGCTCTAACAACTCTGCCAATCAGACGCTATCAATTGCAGGAAAAAATATCAAAACACTAAACAACGAGATGTTTGAAGCATTTACCTGTCAAGAAACCAAACATCCATTCGTTAATCCACCTAGCCAGCCGACAAGCAAAATGTTCATTGAGTACAGGATTTGTGCATCGATACCATTTACTCATTTAGGAGCAACCTAAAAAAATTAAAAAATAAAAGAGACCCGCATACATTCATCCAACAAACTAAATAGTCCAGCCAACAAAATAAACAATCAAAACATTAAACAAACCAATCATCTGACTACCTTTGCCGGCCAACACAAGCATCCACCCAGTAAAACCACTTAACATTTCTCTTCCTACTTCTCTCAAATACAACACAACCGCCTGACCACCCAGCTATCATTCGAACTAGAGAGATCACTCAGTAATATACCCATATACCTGATGAGCCATCCAGACGCCAAACTAGCAATCCATTCAGTCACATTATTGCACCTCTTGTTTTAAATTACTGCCTTCCTCCACTCTGCCGAACAAACCCTCTATGAAGCTATCCAGTCAATCATACACCCAATTAATGATCAACACAAACACTCAACTAATTACCATACATCTATTCATCAAATCATCCATCTAAAATTTATCATCATCTAATTTTACACTTTCGCACCCATGGAGCATGGAGATACTGCTGAAACTGGCCGCCTTGCACTAAACCTGTACCATAATATCCACGTCCTCTTGCAACAGTGATTTATGCATTAATTTGTATGAGGAGGTTGCGAGCCTCATGCATAAGTTCATATTAGTTGCCTCTCAATAACGCCTGAGAACACAATAGTCCCTTTTTTCTCCTTAGAGACATCCGGGAACAACACGGCATATAAACTGATGTAGATATAAAATGATCATTTACCATCTATCCATCCAATCTTCTTTTTGACCACTATCTAGCCAGCCAACCATTTAGCAATTTTGTTTCCGGTTCATTAACCTTTGCCCATTTATCCGGCCTGTGTCTTTATTCGCCCTCTGTTTCACCACTGTTACATTCCTCCTATTTAATCTCACACAATCTCAGTTGCACTTTCCGCATGAATACGCAGTTTAACAATAACTAACAGACTTTGGTGACAGCAGTTCTGAATTGCGTGCTGCAATATCAGACAGCATGAAAACCTTTGAAGAGATATTGAATGCATCAAAAAGGCCACTCCAAAAATCCATGCATTCACTTCCACGAAAAAAAAAAACAACAACAACAGATGGAAAGTTGCATTAAACCCATTCTATTATATGAGCCACATGACACGCCAAGACACAGTACATTATACTCCCAGGGGTCGCCAAGTGCGCCCGTGTGGTTATATTTCGTTACGTCTACACTCTGCGCGTTATAAAAGCCTCAATTCTTTCTTTAAACTGCTTGGAGAACTCTACAACAAACTACTGAAAACGGGGAGAGGCGGTGTTTTATCATTGTGCCTTGATGAGCTATAACTTCTATATTTCTAGCCAATAATATAACAATTCTAGCCAAAATAGTCAATAAACCATAGCCATTGGCAACATTCCGCGGAGATCATCTGAGCATTGGGGTGGGAGAATCGTTAATGTAGGAGACATTCCGCGAGATTTGTGGCCAAATACTGAGCAAATAATCGTTTTTTGGCTGCTCGCAAGAAATGGTTCGTTGGAATCCGGACAAGGACAAGTACGGTTATTTTCAATTTCAGTTTAAGAACGTTAAAAAGATGTGGTCAATGTTTGGATGGTTTGTTATCACAATGCAATTAACTGGATTTGTCAGAATTCAGTTTTAAATATTTGTCCTGCTCCCCCATCCTCCTATTATGTAAAAATCACTATAATTAATAACAACATCATGTTAAATATTTGAACACGTGACAAATATTCCATCGGCTTTGTTCTTTCTGTTACATAACGTTAAAGAAACGAGGGAAAAAGGATCATACATATCCCGCAAACGTGACACATACCATTAACACATTAATCATTAGGTGCCATCTTCACATCGAAGGTCTGCTGCAATGGATCTCCGGCGTCTTCCGCCTCTTGTCTTGTCTTGTCTTGTCGTGTCTTGATGGTGCAGTCTGATAGACTCTTTCCTGTCAATCTCTTGTTTTTATCTTCCTACTTATATGGCTGTCTCCCTTTTGAATGTTTGCCTTCAACTCTCCCTTCTATTATGGTCTTTAGTAAGGTGTTATGTCTTTTTACATAGCAAAAATATTTTAGCTGTCTAATTTTGATCTCCTTCATTGATTCTCTTTTCGTTCCTATGTTTTCTAGAACCTCTTTATTTGTTTTCTTCTCTTTCCATGAGACGTGCCATATTCTTCGGTATATCCTCATCTCAAGGGTGATATAAACATTACATACCATTAAAAGTGTCACAGAGGTTTTATGATCATTGAATTGCCTATTTCCTCTTCTTTTTCTTTCACCCGTATCCTCTATTTTATTATCAATCTTTATTTTTTCCCTCTATTTTTCGCATTCGTTCGTTTGCGAGAAATAATTTCTTTCCCATTCTCCCTTTGCCGGTTTCATTTTCTCATTTAGAAACGCAGTAGATGACATAACGCGTCAGTCTCTACAGAGACGGGAGAGCGTTAAAATGCATTCTATGGCATTAGATCATAGTGGACCAAACTGTGAACATATTCGTCTGGCCAGATATAGGAGCAGACATATGTCTACAGCCTTCCCTTGCACCAGACTATTTGGCGTGAGAAGGCATTCGGTCAATCGCTGCAGATTGACGAAATACACCGTGAATATTCGCTTTCGCCAGACATATTGGCGACAAATTTGTCTGCATTTTCACCTGCCACAACGAGTGGTGTCGGCTGAACGCTCAGAAAGGCGCGATAACTGACATCTCCTCGACGCAGTTTGAGACATTTGTCTGGAAATCCGAGCTGACAAGGCACTCAAGGTTGGCCTGGTCCGCGCGAGGTGTGAAAACGCACGAGTGTCAGTTCTTGGTAGTCTTGAGTTACGTAGTGTTAGGAAAGACGAGAGATTGCGTGGTTTTGGAAATAGGGCACATTCTTTGTGTGTGTTTCATATATCTTAAACGAGAGTTTGAGACTTAATTCACTCAGTAACTTCGCAGTCAAGACTAGAACAAGCCTGCGTTCGATTCCTAAGAATCTCTGTTAATAGAGATGGCATTTAGTTTGGTCGAAGTGGTTTAAGTTCTTAGTAGATAAACACCTATGCAGGCCACCAAGAACCACTTTTGTCAATAGTGAAACGTCGAAAGCTTGCCTGGTTTGGGCATGTAACTCGTCATGACTCCCTTTCGAAACGATCCTCCAGGGAACAGTCGAAGGTAAACGGAGAAGAGGAAGGCAAAGAAAATCCTGGGCTGATAACATCAAAGAATGGGCAGGACACGGTTTTTCCACACTTGTACGCATTGCTGAGAATAGAGAGCAGTGGAGGACCATGTCTGCTGATGCTTCCACCATGGCACCCCTACGACCCATGACGGGTTATGGGTTGAGATGATGATGAGTTCTGTGTTGAGGTAAATATTATATATATATTATATTCTAGTATTTTGTGAAGTGTTTAAAGTGTTAAATCGCTTATTTTATTTCACTAGTTAGATTTGGTGCAGAGCGCTTAATTTATATAGTCTGTATTATTTTATAGTGACGAGTTACAGTGGAAAACAGAAATTATATTTCTAGCTTAAACTCAGTCGGCTATTAAGGAATTTAATTTTACTGCTAAAATAATCAGACGAGAATAATTTTTCTAAACTAACTTATAAATGCTAGAAGCCTCATGAGTGGTGACGGAACACGTAGGTATTCCTAATTCATGAGGATTGATGATTTTTAAATATAACTTACTTCACGGGAATTTAAATGATAAAGTCAAGCACTACGCTTGCAATTTAAAATTATCAGTTATATCCGAGTACATACAAGTGTAGTATGTATAATTATTTGGTATGTGTTCTTTCCATTTATATATAGTGAAACCGTGGTACCCAAACTTTGCCAGCGGTTTAGTACAGAGACATACCTGTGAGAAACATAAACATTTTTATATTTTAACCACGTGGAACAAGTTAACACCTGTCTCACAGTTGCTATTACTACTTCTCACTGTGACTATCACTTATTCTAATCTATTCAGAAGGGACCAACCCAAGTCTTAATTCTCCTATCAAAAATCTACGACAAAAAGCAACATCATATTTTAACTTTTGAACACAGAACAAATATTGCATTTGATTGGCTCTTTCTGTTATATGACATTACGTTAAAGAAACGAAGGATGAAGGATCCTTTATACTCTGCAAACGTGACAAATACCAAAAACCTACCTTCTGGCCTTTACTTATTCTCATTCTTCTATCATTTACTAGACACAGTATTAAGGTCTTCTTTGTCATGTGTAATCTGGCCTATACTGTTTAATAGTGAAACTGCAGAAGTGACTGCGTCTATAACACTGACTAACAAAAAAAAACTTTTTTTTTCTTTCTCTAACATTTCTATGTTTTTCTGGTCAATTTTAATGCGCTGTTTTTAAATCTGCAAACCGTTTTTCTCTATCAGGTCGGGATCTCTAGAAATACGCAATTGAAGTTTTTTAACAAGGCATAAAGTATTATAACATCATTCATACAAGAAGTGTAACAGTTTTGTAGGCTTGAATTTCTTTGCAGTCGACTTTCGTCGGTGAATGGCATGTGGTACATCGCGATGAAGCATCCAACAATAATCGGCAAGCATGGTCACACTCCACCGTCCTTGATAGCGTGATTCCATTACGGCGATATCTTGATGGAATCGTTCTCCATGTTCATCGCTGACTTCGCCAAGTTTGTCAGGGAAAAAGTCAAGATGCGAATCAAGCAAATGGATTTTGAGGGACATGTTACAGCCCATAATTCTGTATGCATCTATGCACTGCTTAACAATATGCACATAGTCGACAGATTTGTGATTTCACAGAAAGTTATCGACGATCGATTTGAATGCCATCCATGCGCGAAGTTCACTACCATGTAACAAGTTCTCGAATTGTTTGTCTGCAATAACTTTCCTAATCTGAGGTCCTACAAAGATACCTTCCTTTATCTTTGCATCGCTAACTTGCGGAAACTTTTCTCGAAGATAAGTGAAAGCTTTGCTCGTTTTATCTAACGCTTTTACGAAATTCTTCATGAGCCCCAACTTTATATGTAACGGTGGTAAAATGATGCCGTCTTTGTTAACTAATGGCTCATGTATTACATTTTTATGCCAGAGCTGCATACGATCCCTGATAGGCCACACCTTTCTTGCATAATGTTCCTGTCTGTTGCGGCTGTCCCATTCACATAGGAAGCAACAAAATTTAGTATACCCAGTCTGCATGCCCGTGAGAATTGCAATGACCTTTAGGTCTCCACAAATCCGCCATTGGTAGTCATTGTACTTTATTTTTGCCAAAAGTATAGCCATATTGTCATAAGTTTCTTTCATATGAACAGAGTAGGCGACTGGAATTGATGAAAATAAATTTCCGTTATGCAATAACACGGCTTTTAGACTAGTCTTGGAAGAATCGATGAAAAGTCGCCATTCGTTGACTATGTGCTCACGACCGAGGTGCACCATTAGACCGTTTACATCTTTGCAATAGCAAATGCCATCATCCATCTCAAAGTATTGAACAAGTTCTCTGTGTCTATGACGAAATTTAGATATCGGAGTATTGGGCGCCAAAAGATTCCATTCTTTGAGTCGCGAACCGAGTAATTCCGCTTGTCCTTTGGTAAGAGCGAGATCACGTATTAGATCTGAAAGTTCTGAATGGTTAATTAAGTGAACACCATCATTCACCGGTATATAATCCGAGTCAGAATTAGTTTCTAAAGCAGGTAAACTATCACTTTCTGATGGTTCATTCACGTCCAACGGATATTGTTCTGGTGGAACTGGGATCGGACACGTCTGGTAGAGTGAATAGTGGCGATTCGCTCCCGTGGCTAGGCGGTGGGTGCGGTCCGGAAGGTCCTGGTTCGATTCCCGATAAGCCTATCACTTCTGTTATTTTTCTGTTGTCTAGTCTTCTACTTCTTTATTTCTCACTGAGTGCCTGATAACATACCTTTGTGTGTTGTTTGTTTATTTATTTACTGGATTTAAATCCACCAACCTGGGAGGATGAAGCTGCCAATTACACCAAGTGGCAATGCTGCCTGCGGCGCCACCTCCGATTTGAAGAAAATAAGCTCTCACAACAAGCAGAAGAGAGAGGAACACTATGAAAGGTACACCAGACAAACTGTGACCGCTTGGCATACACTACCATTTATACGTGTTAAAACCACACAGAATGAGAATAACACGGTAAAAGCATTTAAGGCATTTTTGCACAAAACACAGTATCATGTAGCATTTCATTTCGAATGATGTGATCTTTTTTGCAACTGTTTTATTAAGTGTCCATGTCTCGCAGCGTTATGTTGCTACTGGGAATATACATGCTCTGATCAGTTGTAACTTTGTTTCTTTGCTTGTGCCTTGACACAGGTTTTTCATCTGTATTAGTTATGTGAGGCAATTGCAAATCTTCTTTTAATTTCTACTGCACAGTCACCAGAGCTGTTGATGATTGATCGTAAGTATTCAAACTCATTAACACCATCCAGTTCTTCGTTATCAATTTCAATTGCTGGTTTGATCTTTACTTTATCTGTTGTCAATACTTTGGTCTTCTTGGTGTTTAGATATAGATTCTGGGCCTCGCTGTGTTTTTTTTGGTTGACAGATTTAATTGTTCAAGTCCTTCTGGGTTGGTCGATAGGATCTAGGAGTACTGTGTCGTCAGCATATCTGATTTCCGGGATCTGGTACCCGCCGATGTTAAATGGGTCAAACTCTGTGTGTTCTTGGTCATCTCTTACGTTTCTCATGATATTCTCGGCATAAATGTTAAACAGGTAAGGGGAAAGGGTACAGCCTTGTCTTACTCCTTTCTGTACTTCAAACCATTCTGATGTTTCCCCCTCTATTCTTACGGCTGCCTGTTGTTCTTGGTACAGCAGTGCAATGAGTTGTGTAAGGTGGTTTGGAAATCCCATATCTTCCATAATAGCCCATAACTGCTGATGTTGTACACAGTCGAAAGCTTTGGTGTAATCAATGAAACAAGCATATAGGCCAACTTTGAACTCTACACTTTTCTATGATGGTCCTCATATTAAATATATGGTCTCTGGTGCCTCTGCCTGGTCGAAAACCTGCCTGTACTTCGTGAATTTCTGTTTCTAGCTTTTGTTGCATACTTTTCATTTTGAAATGTAATAGTATTTTGCTGGCATGGCTTGTAAGAGCTATAGTTCTGTAGTTATATATATATATATATATATATATATATATATATATATATATATATATATATATATATATATATATATATACTACAGAAACTGTCACTGGAAAAGCATGTGAATGCTTTGTGCAATCTTCCTGCAAGGGGGCTAGCTACTGTGGTGACTCCCATGCTCAAGTGGGAGTGAAAGTGTAAAACATATCGTAACGGAAAATTGAGGTGAGAGAGAGAGAGAGAGAGAGAGAGAGAGAGAGAGAGAAGAGAGAGAGAGAGGAGAGGAGAGAGAGAGAGAGAGGCTTGAACTTTCCGCTGCACACTTAGCCACAACTGTAGTTGGTTCTCATGCACCAAGCATGCACAACTACGTTCACTTCTGCTGCTCGGGGGGTTTCTGTAACAGTTAGTTTGGTATGATGAGATTTCAAGCCACATATACAACACCTTATCAGTCGACTCTTACGACATGCTTGAATGCGCAGATCGTTTCTTGTGTTTATCTCATGAAAGATCCCAGTAAATTACGTGGGCCTGGACAAGATGCAGGACGAAGAAAATTATACAAATTAAGACATAAAGTGGGAAGAAAATGAAAATAATAGAAGACAAAGAAAACGGAAAAAGAAGCAAATTATTCCATATTTTCCTCACAGCTCTTGTCTTTATTAAATTTGAGCGTTGCGCCTTTGCAAAACTTCAGGTGGACAGTGTAATTGGAAAATAGTAAGCCTATATTAAATTGTTTTCATGCACTTAATCAAAAATATATAAAAAATGTTTGGGAAGAACAAATGTGGGTCTAATGAACAGAACTAGACAAGCGGCTGGTGGAAATGATCGGTAACAAGTAATCAATGCAGGTAAAATTACTTCCCTTTGATCCTGCCAAGCCAACATTCGGGATAACTTAAATAAGACCAGATTGAGTACCATCTCCGCATCGAAGATGGCTGAAACAGAACTTGGTATAGTTTATGTCTTGTGACTTTATGGTACACTCGTATAGGCTTTTTAAAAACCGGTTCTTGAATCTCCATTTCCATTTGAAAAAAAAAAAAAAAAAGCCTTCGTTGGCAGGCTTATTTCAGTTTATAATCTGTAGCTACCTGATCTAATAACCAACTTGCAAAATCCAGGAAGAAGCGTTTTTCCTTTCATCATTATGTAATCAAAGTACATCATCTGATTCTACTTCCGTGTAAAAGGAATAAACTGTACTCATTCAAGTGTCGTATTTACTATCAATTATAACTAACTTTATGACGTAAATGTCACATAAAATTGACAATAAAATTGCAATGAATATCCTAATTATAGCCGAAGATTATGTGTTGTGTTTTGATTCTGTTCAGGTGCTTGTTAAGTGGTATGTGTTGTGTTCGGAGCCGAAAAATAATGCTCAGATCCCTCCTTGTAAAGTGGTTGATGTTGTCATTGGAAACAAGACTTGCCATTTGTCTGTAGATCTGTCTCGGGATACTTTCCATGACCCATCTGTCAATATCGATAATTCTAGGCGGGTGGTATGTTTGAATGGAACCCTGCAGTTAGAAAATATAACATTAGAAACTGTATGCATTAATTACGCTAGCGTATTAATACTGAATAAACATTGTGAATTATTTAACATTGTTGTTCTAATGCCCCGGCCGGCGCTGTACAAACATTCACTACACCCCACGATAAATTGGATATCTGCAGCAGGTGGTGTTAACTTGCAAGTCTAGTGGATAATTTTCTGTCATGACTTTTCATTTGGAGAATCCCTACATGCGACAGCAAATTTTATTGATAAATGACATCGCTTTAAGAGGACAACAGCTGGGTAGACAAGCAAAAAAATTAAGAATAACATGAATGCTGGTACGATACCAAAAAAATGATGTAGTTATCACTGGTATTTAAAATAGCAATGACAGAGGGGTTAAAATAATGACATTTATAAAATAACACTGAAAAGTAGATTAAAATTATGACATTTGAAGAGAATTATTCAGCAAGAACAATATATTATTAAAGTAATGATATGTTTGTTAGTTTTAAATGGAAGATTACAAATAATGACTCGTTGCGTTATAGAAGTTGAAAAGAAAATGATAAGTCGATATCTACAATTCTGCTTCTTCTTGTTCTTGATCTACAATCTTTCTTCTTCTTGTTCTTGATCTACAATCTTTCTTCTTCTTGTTCTTGATCTACAATCTTTCTTCTTCTTGTTCTTGATCTACAATCTTTCTTCTTCTTGTTCTTGATCTACAATCTTTCTTCTTCTTGTTCTTGATCTACAATCTTTCTTCTTCTTGTTCTTGATCTACAATTATTCCTTCTCTTCTCCTTCTTCTGGTCCCCATAGATTTGAGTTTTTACTCCTTATCATTTAATATTTGGGGACGAGTTCTAGGGCTTTCTTGCAAGCCCACAGAAATTCCGCAACTCAGCGGGCTTAACGTTGGTAAAGCATGCTAGACCCACTAATGATGGGTGAAGCAAAATAGCCACGGTTGTGTGGGGTCTACAGGGGATCTTACCAAGTTAAAAATCCCCGAGCGGGAGGGGTGGAAATCCCGTAATTAGTACACGCCAGCCTGTCGCTGGGCAAATTTGAAAATTAAGAGACCCCATCAACTCAAATATTCAATAACGGGCAATATATATAATTATATATGTAATATATAAGAAATAATAAATATAAGGCACATAAATATATATATATATATATATATATAAGTGTGTGTGTGTGTGTGTGTGTGTTTGTGTGTGTGTGTGTAATAATTTTTATTAAAATATAGAATACGGCACGGGACCCAAAGACGCAGCAATAGAGAATGCAGTCAACGACCCATAACTTGACTGCTTGCGTCAGGGTCAGCGAACCAGAGCTGACCAAGACCCTACTCCACCTCCATGTGGTGGTCCTGGAAACAGGCTGCATCACTGCAGTCTGGCTGAGAGAGTAGGGATCGAAGAGGGAAGGCAAACCCGGTCCCAAAAAATGCCGTGCTGAAGTCGGATGTGTCGGCCGAAAGGCGCAGATATCGCAGCTCCGATGTAAACAGACACAACGCAACCAACGTCCTTTTCAGGACGAACGAGGAAGAAGGAAGAAGAAGAAGAATACGGCACAGGTGTTGTTAGTCCAACCTTAAAAAATGGGAAACCAATATAATTATAAGTTGATCACCATCATCATTTTCAACTCCTAGAGTCCTCAACAAAAACATGCCAATCTCTCCCGTCATGTGCCATCCCTTAAATGTGCCCATGTCTTCGTCACACTTGTCATGTCTGGCTCCAGCTCTCTTCTCCGTGTTCTTTGTGGTCTCCCGTTAGTTCTCTTACCCTGGCTAATCACAGAGGCACGTCTAAGGTAACCATGGTGATATTGTTTTCTCATGGATCTCCGGAAAAAAAAAATAGCATATTTTTCTAAACACCGTCTGTCTGTTTCTAGTTGTCTACTTCTTCTTCTTCTTCTTCTTCTTCGTACACTCTCAGACGTCTACTTGAATGTTTCTGTAGTGAAATTGACAGAGATACAACGGTAAAATACCTCCAAAGATAACATTTAAGGATAAAAACATAATGCGTAGGCTGCGAATAGTACATGATCGCCTAGACCGCGGGTCATCACCCTCCATAAAAATTGACTTGCTAGACAGGAGGGGAACGGAGGATCAAAAAGGAAAAAATATGACTGGAAAGATTGCGTGAGACTAGGAAGGCTAAGGAGACGCAATTGGGGGGGAAACGGAGAAAAGTCACGTTTCCCAAGTTGACATAAAAAGTAAGCAACTCGACAGAAGGGACCATAGATATGTTACGCCACAGTCATTTATTGGACGCTTTTGCGCGATACCAAGGATTTGAATTCAGCGGCTAAACGCAGATGTTAGGAATATTACAAAAATTAAAAAGTACTTTTTTCTTAATATTAATGTTAGGAATATAAAAATTAGCTGGCCGGATGGCCTATTCTGAGCAGTGAACTAATATGTTCTTAATTTTACAGACGGATAGATAATATTGAAGATAATGACAAAAGACAGTGTTGTTCACATCATCGACAGACTGTATTGAATCTAAAAGTGTCGCTAATTGCACAAAAAAACACGACCTTGGGACGCAGGTGTTCAAATTTACTTAGTATGGAGGAGAGGGTTTTTTGGGTGGTAGCTGTGTCTAAATATAACTTTTAACGACAAAATTTTGGAGGGGAGAGAAAGGTTGGTTCAAAAATCAAGTACATTTTGTAGAAACACAAGTAGAGACGGACAGACTAACAGATAAACATCCATACTTGACTGAAGCATGACTGAAATGACTTTAGTGTAGGAAATTTGAAATTCAAATAAACCTAGGCAGTGATTGGCCACAGACAATCATATCATTAGCGCTCAGACGCGAAAGTGGGGCCATTCTTCAATAGTTGTTCAGTGATAGACACAGATTTTAAAGTGTGGTGATTTCCATATGAAAGAAAGTGAAATAAATTTAGGGACGCCATACTATAGCCAGCAGCTCAGCTGAGTTTTGCTAGCAATTCTGTGTTATTTATTCATAATCTGGTAAGATTGAAATTATTTCTTTATATATTTTGAATATTGTTTCATGTTCGAGTGATTTGATACTGCCATATCGAAATCTAGCCTTACAAACAAGTAGGGATTTGCTCTAGACCCCCCGCCCAAGTCAGGGTCTAGGGACCAACAATGTACATAAACTCCAGCAAGAGTTAGGCAAGACAGATCAAGTGTTGAGAATAATGAAACATACTACCTATCCTCTTTAAGGCAGAAAACTAATAAATATTTTTCAGAATCTATAGTCTGGGAGGATCTATCTGATGTAAACCCCCCATGGTAAATGTGCTGTTTGGTCAGAGAGATCTGACCTGTCTGTATGATGTGGTTGTTGTGTCAGTGTTGTGTCCAGACGTGGGTAGAGAATAGATTTTGACACATGGCCCATACTTGGATTGCAGAGCTGTGAGTTTCTGTTGTCAACCAAGCAGTGTCTATTCAGTTGGTGACTTACTCGAGTGTATCTGTGCAGTACTTGTGACAGAGACCACCATTATTGCCCGCCAGCACGGAGAGGTGGGACCACAAGATTTCAGCACCAGAGCTACAACTACAAGATGAGTGAGCCTCTGGTCTGCTGGACATTCACCAACGCCGTTTAGTTACTAATACCCCATAAAAATTCCCACCATTTTCTGGACACTGTGTAGTCAATATAGACAGGTGTGATGAGGCCACCCCAACAGCACAAACAGTAACTATCCTCCCAAGTAGATGACTACTAGAACATTTTAATAAAACTAACTAGTATAGTACATATATATGTACACTATTGCATTTATGATATAATATTCCATGCATTTCTTTCATAATCTCTAAATCCTTTTAAGTTCTGGTCAACCTAAAAAATTGATCCAGAACCAAATAAATGTAATATAATTCTATCAAAAAATTTTACACACGTGAGTTAGTTCAGTGTATTTTAACATTTATTAATATTATTAGTCTTGTTAAATATCTGTGGGTATATCTATAACCTATTACACCACACTACATATCATAACCCTAGACACTTTACGTAGCCACATTCATTAAAAAAAAAAATTAAGTGTGAGGTCGTAGTGGTAGCAAGAAAGGCCTTCTGACAATTCACAACTACATTTTATCTCAGGAGCCTTCACAGCTGGCCTCATACAATTACATTTAGTAATATCACCATCATACAATACCATCAAACCCCACTACATAAATTGGGGTCTTGTCCAGGGATAATTAGCCCAACAGTAATATTAGGATCTCCTGATGGGAGAAATAAAAGTAGGGAAATAAATTGTAAAATTCCCTTTAAAATTAAAAGTGTCCCTGTAGATAAAAGTTGGTGAATCTTCACAGCCAGTAATAATTAATTAGTTAACTGGTTAGTTAGAATTAGTTAGACTATAGTCATAAGAAGTACTTAGTGTATTTACTGGTTAGAGATTTATCTTGTATATTATTATATTGTCTAAAAAGTATGGCGGAGCTGGCAAAATTTAGATCAGCTGCTGTGCTCACCGCGAAGGAGATGGGAATGGATGGTCAAATTTTAATTCAATACGTAACGGCTGAATGTGATAAATATATTGAACGGGAAGAAAGGAGGTTAGCTGAAGAGAAGAGGTTAGAGGCTGATAGAGAAATTAAGAGGCTGCAGATTGAGGCAGAAGAAAAACGACAGCAAAGGGAGGCAGAAGATAAAAAGGCCGAAAGGGAGGCAGAAGATAAAAAGGCCGAAAGGGAGGCAGAAGATAAAAAGGCCGAAAGGGAGGCAGAAGAAAAAAGGTTGACTGCCGAAAGGGAGGCAGAAGATAGAAGGTTGCAGAGGGAGCACGAATTACGACTAAGGGAGCTGGAATTACAAGGCCCGGCTCCTGAAAATGGTGCCAGCCCTTTTGCCTCAGATGCTACGCCTAGTCTGGGAGCCTCAAACTCAGCTATGGGGTTTCATTTAGACCATTTTGTTGAAAAAGACGATGACATAGAGGGGTACCTAGGACGTTTTGAGTTATTAGCTACTACATATGGGTTAGAGAGAGAGAGGTGGAGCTTAAAGCTATCACAGGGATTGAGAGGTACTTCTTATGAAGTATTTGCCAAAATGAACAGGGAAGACCAAGACAATTATGACATGTTAAAGCAGGCTTTGTTATTAAGGTACGAGAAGAATGGTGAATTTTATCGTAAGAAATTTAGAAATGCCAAACTGTTGTCTGGGGAGACATACCACCAATTCTCTGCTAGACTAGAAACCTATTTGGAGAAATGGACGGCTCTGGGGAAGACCCAAGATCTTAAAGAAATGATCATGATTGAGCAATTGAGAGAGTCCATGGCTCCAGACATGAGAAATTTTCTCATGGAACAAGGTGCAGAGAAGTTGGGGGAAATTTTAAATGTTGCTGAGAGGTATCAGGCAGCCCAGGCAGAGGTAAGTGGTGCTAAGAAGAAGCACATAGACAATTTTAAAGCTCCACAGCAATTTAATAAATTTGATAATAGAGAGCAGGAAATAAAGGTAGGACAAACTTTGAGCGGCCAAGAAATGACTATCGCGACAGAAACTCACAGTTCAATGACCAAAAGTTCAATGAAAGAAAACCGTTGACCCAAGGAAAAAGATGGTGTAAATGGTGCAAGAAGGATAACCATAACACCGAATTTTGTAGAAGGAAACCTTCAAACATTGCTGCAATGAAGTCGGGGACGCAAAGATTAAAGGTTAATCCTAAGGGACAACAGGAACCTTATCACCCCCCAGTTTGTGAGGATGTTATTTGTAATGGGGTCACCATAAGGTGCCTTTATGATACAGGTTTGGATTATGATTCAGTTGTGAAGTCTAGCCTAGTGGACCCAAGTCAGTATACCACAGAAACAGTGGAAATACAAGGGGCGACTAAGGACATACCACTCATGACACTTCCCATCGCAAGGATAACGGTGAAAACTCGCTATGTGGAAGGAGAAATCAGAGCAGCAGTGATAGATGAACCAATCTACCCTCTGATATTGGGGTGTAGATACGTCTTCTTGGGTAATCCCGAGAAACCTGTGATCATGGCGACAGTGCAGACCAGGTCACAGAAGAAGGAGGAAGAAGGTGAACCTATAAATGCTCATCCAGAGGAGATGAGGAAGGCGCAGGCTGAGGATAGGACACTCAAGCCCTGTTTTAAAAAAATGCCCAAATGCCACACACCTCCGAGCAAGGGGGAATATTTCATGAAGAACAAACTATTATACAGGAAGACAGGAACTAGATCCACTGGTCACGGACAGTTAGTTCTTCCCAAGATATATAGGGCAAACTTAATAAGGAGCTTACATGTTGGAAAAGATGGTGACCATGAGAAAGTCGGTACCATCTGCCAAAAGATTGCTCGAAAATACTATTGGCCCGACGTAAATGTCGATGTTGAAAACTTTGTAGAAGCATGTGCCGTATTTCATGAGGGAACACCCACAAAGGGAAAATATGTGCAGGACCTAGAAACGCCACGGGGCAACTTTAGGCCTGAAAGGAAAACTAATTATACTCGGGTAGACAAAGTGGAATGGGAGCCCCCTTTTCACACCCAGTCGTCACTTGAATGGATTAACATGGCCACTATGCGACAAGTACAAAGAAGAAATTTAACCCAGAATAATCTGACAATCCCTCGGTCAGGATTATATAAGCTGGAAGAACAGAAAAGAGAGCGAAGATCTCTCATAAGCAATCTAAAGTGGGGAGATAAACCCAAGAAAAAAATTGGTAGTGGTCGATTTGTGAGTGATGATTCTAGGAAGAAAAGTCCTCATTATAAAGCTTCTAAGGGACGGGACCAGACGGGTTCCATGAAAAATACGTATGATAAATTAAAGATCCAGATGTAGCTTTATTGAGGACCTGGACAGATGAGAAGGCGGAAGAGACTGTTACCTCATCGTATCAATATGTGAACGAACTGACCACTCGTTTGAAAGCTGGATGGAAACTGGCAAATGATAATTTGAAGCAAGCCAGGAAGAAACATGCAGCATATTTTAATAGGAAGGCAAAGGACAGGGAACTGGCAGTCGGAGAGAAGGTGCTGCTTCTACTACCCGGAAGCCAGAATAAATTACAAATTGGTTGGCAAGGTCCATATACGGTTCTAGAGAAGGTGTCTAGAACAAACTATAAAATTGACAAAAAGGGGAAGGAAAAAGTTTATCATGTAAACCTGTTAAAGAAGTATCTGGACAGACCACTCCAGGAAAGCACCCCCTTATTGACCTTGGCTATTGCAACCCAGATGCAAAAAGAACCACTCACCTCACATGAATACCCATTACATCCTTGTGAAACAGCAGCACAGGTAAAAGTCAGTAAGCACCTGACTAAAAACCAGAGGGAGAGAGTTCAACAGGTTCTGGAGGAACATACAGATGTATTAACAGATAAACCAGGCCATACAAATTTGCTACAGTATGACATGAAACTGGTAGACTCAAACCCAATCTGTATGAGAGCCTATTCTATTCCGTTCGCGAAGGAGAAGGCATTGAAGGAAGAAATAGAGTATTTGTTGAAGGAGGGGATTATTTCGCACAGTGAATCATCTTTTAGTTCTAGTGTCGTTTTGTTGAGAAAACCGTCTGGGGATCACAGACTGTGCATAGATTACAGGAAACTGAATGCTGTCACAGAAGGACAAGTGGATCCATTACCAGACACAAAACAGTTATTTGCCAGACTGAACAAGGCAAAATACTTTTCAAAGGTGGATCTTAGTAAAGGCTATTACCAGATCCCAGTGAAGCCTGAAGTGAGACCTTATTTGGCTTTTAGCACTTCGGATGGACATTATGAATTCAATATGCTACCATTCGGACTGAAAAATGCTCCGAGTGTGTTTTCAAGGATGATGCGCAAATTGTTGGATCCCCTGAATAACCCATGTATCACAAATTTCATGGATGATATTCTCGTCGCCACCGAGACATTTGAAGAACACATTGAAGCTCTGGAGATGTTGTTTGATAGACTTCGGGAGGCGAACTTAACTGCTAGGCCAACAAAATGTTGTATTGGATGCAAAGAGTTGGAATTCTTGGGACACACTGTATATCAGGGTAATATGACCCCTGATCCTAAGAACTTGGAAAAACTGCAGAGAGCACCTAGGCCACAAACAAAAAAGGACGTGCGATCATTCGTGTCGTTATGCGGATTTTATCAGAAATACATCAAAAATTTTAATGCTATTTGTGCTCCTCTGACTGATCTGACTCGCAAGGGACTTCCAGATAAAATTATTTGGACTGCACAATGTGAACTAGCGTTCAAAGAGTTAAAGGAAAAACTCACTAGCAAGCCTATTCTCAAACTGCAAAATTAGAGTAGTGGCAGACGTGAGGAGTAATTTTACCTATGTGTATCGCTGGTTTTGGAACTTGCCATAGGCATGTTTTCAAGTGGGGAGATGTGTAGTGAAATTGACAGAGATACAACGGTAAAATACCTCCAAAGATAACATTTAAGGATAAAAACATAATGCGTAGGCTGCGAATAGTACATGATCGCCTAGACCGCGGGTCATCACCCTCCATAAAAATTGACTTGCTAGACAGGAGGGGAACGGAGGATCAAAAAGGAAAAAATATGACTGGAAAGATTGCGTGAGACTAGAAAGGCTAAGGAGACGCAATTGGGGGGGGAACGGAGAAAAGTCACGTTTCCCAAGTTGACATAAAAAGTAAGCAACTCGACAGAAGGGACCATAGATATGTTACGCCACAGTCATTTATTGGACGCTTTTGCGCGATACCAAGGATTTGAATTCAGCGGCTAAACGCAGATGTTAGGAATATTACAAAAATTAAAAAGTACTTTTTTTCTTAATATTAATGTTAGGAATATAAAAATTAGCTGGCCGGATGGCCTATTCTGAGCAGTGAACTAATATGTTCTTAATTTTACAGACGGATAGATAATATTGAAGATAATGACAAAAGACAGTGTTGTTCACATCATCGACAGACTGTATTGAATCTAAAAGTGTCGCTAATTGCACAAAAAAAACACGACCTTGGGACGCAGGTGTTCAAATTTACTTAGTATGGAGGAGAGGGTTTTTGGGTGGTAGCTGTGTCTAAATATAACTTTTAACGACAAAATTTTGGAGGGGAGAGAAAGGTTGGTTCAAAAATCAAGTACATTTTGTAGAAACACAAGTAGAGACGGACAGACTAACAGATAAACATCCATACTTGACTGAAGCATGACTGAAATGACTTTAGTGTAGGAAATTTGAAATTCAAATAAACCTAGGCAGTGATTGGCCACAGACAATCATATCATTAGCGCTCAGACGCGAAAGTGGGGCCATTCTTCAATAGTTGTTCAGTGATAGACACAGATTTTAAAGTGTGGTGATTTCCATATGAAAGAAAGTGTAAGAAGTTTAGGGACGCCATACTATAGCCAGCAGCTCAGCTGAGTTTTGCTAGCAATTCTGTGTTATTTATTCATAATCTGGTAAGATTGAAATTATTTCTTTATATATTTTGAATATTGTTTCATGTTCGAGTGATTTGATACTGCCATATCGAAATCTAGCCTTACAAACAAGTAGGGATTTGCTCTAGACCCCCCGCCCAAGTCAGGGTCTAGGGACCAACAATGTACATAAACTCCAGCAAGAGTTAGGCAAGACAGATCAAGTGTTGAGAATAATAAAACATACTACCTATCCTCTTTTAGGGCAGAAAACTAATAAATATTTTTCAGAATCTATAGTCTGGGAGGATCTATCTGATGTAAACCCCCCATGGTAAATGTGCTGTTTGGTCAGAGAGATCTGACCTGTCTGTATGATGTGGTTGTTGTGTCAGTGTTGTGTCCAGACGTGGGTAGAGAATAGATTTTGACACATGGCCATACTTTGATTGCAGAGCTGTGAGTTTCTGTTGTCAACCAAGCAGTGTCTATTCAGTTGGTGACTTACTCGAGTGTATCTGTGCAGTACTTGTGACAGAGACCACCATTATTGCCCGCCAGCACGGAGAGGTGGGACCACAAGATTTCAGCACCAGAGCTACAACTACAAGATGAGTGAGCCTCTGGTCTGCTGGACATTCACCAACGCCGTTTAGTTACTAATACCCCATAAAAATTCCCACCATTTTCTGGACACTGTGTAGTCAATATAGACAGGTGTGATGAGGCCACCCCAACAGCACAAACAGTAACTATCCTCCCAAGTAGATGACTACTAGAACATTTTAATAAAACTAACTAGTATAGTACATATATATGTACACTATTGCATTTATGATATAATATTCCATGCATTTCTTTCATAATCTCTAAATCCTTTTAAGTTCTGGTCAACCTAAAAAATTGATCCAGAACCAAATAAATGTAATATAATTCTATCAAAAAATTTTACACACGTGAGTTAGTTCAGTGTATTTTAACATTTATTAATATTATTAGTCTTGTTAAATATCTGTGGGTATATCTATAACCTATTACACCACACTACATATCATAACCCTAGACACTTTACGTAGCCACATTCATTAAAAAAAAAAAATTAAGTGTGAGGTCGTAGTGGTAGCAAGAAAGGCCTTCTGACAATTCACAACTACATTTTATCTCAGGAGCCTTCACAGCTGGCCTCATACAATTACATTTAGTAATATCACCATCATACAATACCATCAAACCCCACTACAGTTTCCAAAGAAAGCAGTAGTCAGTCTCAGGCTATTTGAATCTCCGTAGAGCTTTTCCGCAAGCGATACTGGTGTCGGTCATATGCGCTTTCTGTGTTCCGCATTTGTTGGGCAACTTTGAAGCAAATGTTCAGTAATCATTTTATCGATGCTACAGTTACACTGATCGGTAGTTCTTATCTTTAGCTTGTTGAATAGATGGATACATGTGAGAAGCAAAATATCTCTACATTAAGAGTGTATGAGTTAAGCCAAAACTCTCTAGATTAAAAGCGTCTACATAATAAGCTAAATCTCTCTAAACTATGAAAGCCGATAGTTTCGTTTCTCATTGTCAACCCTGTCTATTCCGGACTCCATTTTGGAGTTCATTTTTTACCGGTCTCAGATTCGGCTATGGTGTTAAGAGTATTGACAAACACATTAGTCAGGCAACCTTGACCCCCTCAAGACCTTGGGCAAGTAAGTGGAAATCACACAGACACAGAAATCAATAATCAAATATATACGTATATGTCTGCTACTGTTTTCTGTATGTCTTTATTTGTCATTTCTAGCTTCACAGCCGATGTCTGTGCATATAACAGCACTATAAAGCGCGTATTAAAATCAATGTGTTCTTTGTGTATATCTTTTTCAGCTACTTTTGTATCTGTCCCGTTTCTGCGAAAGGAATTTTAGGCTGACAATGGACGACACGAATCAGAAACATGGTAAAACAAAATAATCCTAGAGCTGTTGAAAAGTGCATTTTCAACAAAAGCTTCCGACTGACGTAACTTATCCAGTGGCTAGAAATTAAAGCCAACACAGACCCGTGTACCAGAAAGCGTCAACCAACAGATAGTAAAATGGAATTCGTTAGACATACTGCATTCTCATTACGTGAAGGTAGAGTTATTCCCATAGCAGGTACGCCGTAGAGCAGTGAAGTGTTGGAGACCATTTTAATGAAGCTCATCTTAATAACCTTTGCCTTCGCTAACCCAATAGATTCAGGTACCCATTAGGGGTCGGGTGGCTAAGAGGTATGGTGTCCGCCTCTAATTTAAAGGTAACGAGTTCGATTCCTAACACAGGGAATATTTTTAATGGAAATGTTTTTCATAACCAATGGTTATGATGCCAGACTCGCCCCTGATCTGATGGGTAGTGAGATCGGATGCCTAGCCTTCTCGACAAAAGGGCGAAAAAATAGAAGGTCCCGTGTGCAGGTTGCACACGTTAAAAATCCCACGGCAGTTGGAAATCGTAATTAGTAGGCCATACTGTCGCTGCCCTGGCAAAATTTAAAAATTAAGAACCCCATCAACCAAATATTTATATAATGTGTGATTTCTGTTTACACCCAATGGGATCCTACGGAGTTCATGCATGTGCTGAATCCTCCTCGTGTGATCCAAGGGAGGAGATCAGAGCACTGATGGCGTTGTCCGTATGCAATGAGAATGGTCCTTGAAATCCAAACCAAACCAAACCCATTAACAGCTGGGTAGACTAAAACGTAGGCTTCCTCAAGAGGGCAATCGGGACTGGCAGGTGCGTGCTACATAAGGGCAACAAAACAAGAGATTATGTGTAATAAGCACAATGTTTCCAGACAGCTGTTCTCCACGAATCATGTGTATTCTAGACATTATTTAATCTTCGCTTGTTACATTTATACATGGAGTTGGCAACCTCGTTACGCAAAACAAATTGTCACAGAAACCTCCATTGCAAGATCATGTGACTCCTGCTTGCAGACTTCCTTTCGAACCAGCTGCTGTGGTGACTCCATAAGTGCGTAGGAAAATAATGGTTACATGAAAATAATGATGTTACATGAAAGTAATGATGTTACATGAAAATAGTGATGTTACGTGAAAGTAATGATGTTACTGTCGTAAATTTTATCTGAGAGAGTGCTGATGGATATTGGTCCCTTTAGAGTGTAGAGGAATATTAAAGGCTCTGTGAGAATAAGGATTTAGGAGAATGAGGTAGTAGATTCACAAGCGCTGGGAAGAGCAAGGACAGTCTCTTATTACGACAATATCTGTTTCTCACAGACTATTCCTATCTCTCTTCTGAACAAACAATTGTTTGTCAGTTCCAGTCGCTCAGGCGCACTCACCGATTTGGTGATTCTGTCGCACAACGTACATGAATACAGCCTACGCAGATGGAAATGTTTGGAGTTTTGAGCCAGCCGACAACCAACACAAATAAAGATTAATACCTTTATTATCATAAAGCAGTCACAAATAATTATACATTTACAGTCAAAAATCAAAGGTTACAGAATACAAATATGATAAGGGAAGAGGGGGGTTTGAGGAGAAATATCCCATCCATCGTTTCCCGTTTGTATTTACTAACAGACAAGACCCGGTCCAAAAGACAAGAAATGGGGGGGGGGGTGGTGATCAGAGATAGGCAATTTAACCCACTGGTAAATTTATTACTCTGAGGCAAGGGGTTACAGTAAAAAGGGGGGGGGGGGGGGGGGGGGGAAAGGCTAGGGTTCTCAAATCTCTCCCTTTAATCATACAAATTTTACGGGAGGGGGGAATGAACACAGTTACACAATCCCGCTAGGAGAAATCCCGTACAAGGAATATAATGCACCTTAATACTAGGTCGAACTAATCAAAAGGGTAAAGAAAAGATTAAATCTCCTTTCATTCAAAAAAAAAAAAAAACACTAGGGCTGGCCATCCCACAAACACACACGCAGACTTACCAAAATGGTGAATTCTGTCACTCTAGGAATTATTTACCACAGCAGCTAATACCGTGGAATAATGGACTGGTACTCTTATTTCTTCCGTGTCAGGCCCCAGATTTAATGAGGTAACAAATAGTCTCAAAAAATCGCCAGACGGTGAAGCGTAAAGGCTACTGTTGGTTTAGATAAAATTCCTAATTAATGGCACAGGCACTTGGCTAGGCGTGAAGTATGGTGTGGTTCCTAAAATTGGCACAGCTGGTGGAGATAACTTTCTTTTTCCGTAATGTCACAAGTTAAAAAAAACACTGAGGTAAGTTCTTCTTCGGGGGTGTGTAAAATCCACTGAATATACTTGACAGACAGTGTTCAGGTAGACTTATGTTTTTTCTTCACAAATAGGGCAGTGAATAAAATATGTTCTGCTTCCAGTTTCACTGTTAAGGACTATATGAACTAGTATTTTAAAAGTGTTTCTTGGGTGGCTTTATTCTCAGTTAAATTCAGAGGAGCGGGGCCCATTACAGGTCGCCACAAGTTTAGCTTTAAAAAGGTTCATATGTTACTGGAGTTATCGAATTGAGTTGGCAGAACTCTGTATATAATTAATAATTGCTGGGATGCAGGTTGAATGATCGTTCTGAATGAAAGATAATCAAAACAAGAAATGCTTTACAAATCATATTATAATCTGACACGCGATAAATTACAGTTAGCCTATTTACTTTATTAGCGTCGTCAATTAACAAA